>APFE030150467.1:208580-221531 GCA_000404065.3 Pinus taeda | reverse complement strand
CAGAATCACAAACTAATCAAAACAAAAACTCAATCTCTTTTTGTTCTTTTGTAAAATGAAATTCACAACTTTAAATGAACAAGCTTATTGAAATTTTGCAAAGAGACAACACAAAGGTAGGTTGCTCACGAGGGTAGATTTCGTGACTGGCTCGACTCCTAAGAAGACTGACAAAACCATAGATATCTAAGGCTTTGCGACTTCTAAACCCAAAGTCACTATAGGACCAATATAAAAACCAAACCCCAAGGCTAAAATCTCAAGGAATTTCACTAAAACTTTCGACACTAATGGAAAAAGTATAGGTGAAGATTTTTGACAGTCAACCAGTGGATCTGGGCAGAAAAAACTAAGAAAAACAAAATTCAAAAGGGAGAAACTGATAAAAAGGGAAATTTTCTTAATTTTACCAGGGTACGCAGGCAACCTGTTTAACCAGGTGCGTGCACACTCTGTGTACACAGATATAGTGCGTACAAGTACGCACTGTGTCTAACTCAGAGGGTGCGTACTACTGTAAAACAAAGAAAACCTAAGTTCTAATTCGACCCTAAGCTAAGCCACCCAAAAACACAGTCAAGAAACCAAAAAGCAAAAGAAACAAGACTCTTTTCAGATCAAAGTAATGTTCAAAGGAAAAATCAATCACATCAATGGATTCCCCAGTGGAGTCGCCAATTTGTCATGCGGAAAGAGTTATTTTTGCGGAAAAACCTAACCTCCCTAGGAGTCTAAGGCTCTCTAGTGACAAACAAACCAAACAAGAGCAATCCTTCTCTAAATATACATTATTCTATGAGAAACCAAGTGTTTTCCAATCTTACCTTAGGTCCAACGCTTGTTGTAGCAGTCCAGCCTTGCTGATCCAGATGAGCTCCTCCTCACTTTAACACCTGCATACACTAACAAGGCAAACGATTACTTAACACCTGAATATTTCATAAAACAAAGCATATTCATCACATAGACCAAGGAGTACATGAAATAATTCATTAACAACAAATCATTGAGAAGAATGGACTTATTTGTATTAAGGAAACAAAAAAGGAACCATTACAACCTGAGCCTTGGTGTTGTGCAAGCTCCTCCCAGGGTCCAACAAGAGATTTCCTCTACTTTGACAAGCTCACCCACTCCCAATATGGCAACAAGGAAGGATAGTGATCTTCTCCTCACAAGTCAACAATGGAAGTCCTAATTCCAGCAGCATTTACCCTTTAGAATGTTCAGCTTTCAACCTTCCCCTCCTCTGGCCCAAGGCCTGTATTTATAGTGTTCTAGAGGAAGTTATTCAGTTCCAACATCAATGGGATACTCCCTCTTTTGGATGGGGTAGCTCCTCTCTTGATGGGATAAGTTCCTCTATCATAGGGATGCATGAACCATCTGGAGGCGCTGAATACACGTCAAACACTCTTCTAGAAGGCTCTAGAAGTGACCACAAGTAACTTTTTAAAGATGAAACTCGCGCCTTTTGACCTTTACAGGGGTACGCACCCATCCTTTGGCTTACAGAGCGCACAAGTACGCAGGTACAATGAGTTTGGGATGCGTACACACAGGCAAGGTAGAGAGAACCTGCGTACCCAGAGATAAACATGTTTTTTAGTGACTTTCTCTCTTTTTGAAGTTTGACATGAAGAGCAGAGGTATGGGGCTTGACAAGGAGGACAATATGGCTATTGATGGGGCCATATAAACTGCAGATAGTCATGGTGACAAATTTCAGTGTAACACCATTAGAAATCCAGTGTTATTAAGATTATTTTTGAGAGTTCATCTCTTGGAACATGAATTTGATTACATTGAATATTAGCATATTCCAAGACGTTTAAATACATTAGCAGATGCAGTCGCTTATCGTATGATAAATAGACATTTGCAATAATCAAAACAACAAATTTAAAAACATTCAATAACACGTTACACGAGATAGCCGGTAATAATGATATATCATAGTATAGAAGAAGTGTGTCAAAATATACATCGTCTTCGATCATAGGCTGAAAAACACCTTATGATCAGCAAAAATGATAGTACAAAAAGATAAAAATGTTGTGTGAGTCTACAAAATTGATCATCCTATCCATAGTGATGATCACGATAAGAAACCACTGCTTGGGCCACCTTATGTAGGAACCTCCTAAAAGGTCATGGGACCCCAATTACATATCTTTGTAACCTAAGTGGAATATCATCTATGCCAGTCTCTGGAATATCTACTATCAAGTGCTCTAGATGATTCTCCAAGTCAGTCAGGATCTCTACTGATTGGTCTTGTGGGGCTGGTACTGCTGCAGCTGAGTGTCTTCTCTCATAAGGCTGGAGAGCGGCTGGTCGTTGTGGACCCACATCTGCATTTAAAACTTTTAATTTTCAGTTTTTGATGATTTAAAAAATAAAAAAATTAATTAAAACTTAGAAAGCATTGAAAATGATTTTATCTGAATCATCCCATTGCTCTTCTGGTGGAAGAATCATGTCTGGGTCACTGCGATAATCCATCCCAGCATATGGAAAATCCTGAATCACAAAAATTTGGTTGTTCAACCAACGAAAATACTCAGGCAGAAATTGAACAACCTCTGAGCCCTCCTCAGGGTGTCAGGCCATCAAAGCAATCCAACGCATTATCCTAGGCTCTCGAAGAAGACCAGCATCAACAGGAAGATGCTGCAGGGCTAGCATAGGGATCCTCTCTAGAGAAAAACTCACAATGATAAATCCGTATCCAAAGTTTTTCAGCTGTCCATTCTTTGCTCTGGTTAGTTGGCCTTTCACATTTTCCAACACGACCTTGCACCAGTTGAATATGGTGCCTCAATAACAGTGTACAACCATCTGCATCTGGGATCTAGTAGCCACATGCAATGTTGCACTCTCGCATAGCCTAGTAACAATGAATGCAATAACCTTAAGTTCAGGATGGTTGATAGTTTTAATATTGATCTGTTTGTCCTTTGTTTGATCATTGAAAAACTCCAATCGGAGACTAGTGACAGACTGGCCACCTGGTCTAGTCCCAAAAAGAGATAATTGTTCACCCCTCTTGGACAAACCAGTCAAAAAATATATATTTTCCAGCTTGATTTCGAGCCGGTGGCCACCAATCACGAAACATTGGTCCTGCATGTTCCATCTACCTACCAGCCATTGCAAGAAGTCTACTTGGGCCCTCATGCCTGGTATGGCCCAGAACTTAAACAATCCACATGCTCTCAATGCCTGCAATGTGGGCAGATGACTTATTGCGGCAAGATCCACATCCTCATGCTCGCGTTCTCGCCAAATAAGCATTTTGAGTGTCCTATAATGCAAAAAAGACATATTAGAACAATTTAGTTCAAAATTTTTTGGCAAGAATGGAGAAATTCAAGTTTTTAAAATCCATTTCGCAGGGTTTTCACCTGCTGCTTACAGACAGTACGTAGGTCCGCACGCGTCATAAGCAACAGGTGCGTACCCACGACTTTTTTCTTTGTAGAAAAAAGTCGGGGTCCGTAGGGGCCACGTGTTGCACCTACGGACCCCCGCGATTGATTTTCTAAACCAAATTCTCCTTCAAATTTCAAATTTAAAGCCTAAAAATGAAATGTAAATGGATGAAATGTAAGATAAAGAGGATGTGGATTACCTGGAGTTGATGGTTTTCAATTCCAATGGACAGATTTTCCAAAATCTTCACAAGAACATTCTTACCTAAAAGCTCTCACTTCTCACTTCGAAATCAAATGGTAAAAATGAAGTTAGAAAAACCCTTTTTATAAGTTTTTTTGAATAAATGAATTTTTAATTAATTTATTTTTCATTTTAAAAAGGTAATTTTTTAAATACATTTTTATTTATCTTAAACAAGTATGAGTAATGATTTGAGTTTTTGTGCAGAATATTGGATTTTTCGGGAAAATTGATTATTTTTCAACAAAGAGCGTACTTTCATCACTTTTTCGGACTCTTTCAAAAATTTACGAAAAAGCGAAACATTGGAGTCCTCTTTAAGCTCTTTTCAGACTCGTAAAATATGAAAAGATTGTCGAGTTTTTCCCTTTTTAACTTGTTAAATAGAATTAAAAGGATGGTCCACTTACAACTCTTTTCTGACCGTATAAACATGAAAAGATCGCCGGACTTTTGTCGTTTCAAGTTCAATACTAGTTATGAAATGACGTGTCTTCGATCACTTTTTTACTTTTTCAGATTGGAGTCACTAATTATGAAAATTACTCCTTGATCGTAATCATCAAGCGGTTCTCTCAAGTATTTTTTGACTTAGTTACCCGAGAATCCACAGTAAAAACCATTTTTCGTCAACGTTTCAAATCCCAACTGGGATCCATCATCAGGACTTCATGAATGCTTGATAGAAGAAGTGCTCAATTGAGGGATTAAATAGTAATGAGGAGATTTGGTTTTGGGATGAGATGAATGTTGGCCATATTTCAATCATATTAAATTATTTTATTTTATTTTTTAATTTAATTCAATTTAATTTTTAATTTTTAATTTTTATTTTATTTTATACTTTTTCGGGCTCAAGGGTCACAAATTTACGAAAAAGCACACTCATGAAGTTTTCTTAAGTTTTTCTTCTTACTCCCAAAAATTGAAAAACATCGAGTTTTTCCTATACTGGACTCGTTAAAATTTAACAGTAAAGGACCTGTTCAATTTTCAACAGGAACGAACCACTCCTTCTTAGGGTTCAAATTTTAAACTAAGTTGGACTCATTCGAAGGATGAGCTTATAAACAAGCAAATGTTATCCTCCTCAAGCTTGTCAAAAATAAAGAGGTACTTGCCAAACATGGTGGGGGAAAAGAGAGAAAAATGAACCTGTTTGTTACACTTGTTGTTTTAGAAAAGTCGTTAACCACTCTTGAACACGACACTTTTTGTTCACCTGGGTTGGGAAATGCTTTGCCTAATAGTTAATCAAACCAAATTGAAAGTCTTCAGCTGGTTTCTGGGTATTAGCTTTGGGTCAATTGTCACCAAACCATCTACAGTGTCATTATGTGTTCAAGAGGTCAGTTCAAATAAACCATTCATTTGCAAAATATCTGTCATTCATTTTGACCATCCCTGAGTCAGTCCTTGCCAATATATTTCTTCAAAAATTTATCTATGATTTCGTCTTGCGGGCTTGCCTACAACAGATCGCTTTCTATCGACTTCAACTCATTATCTAGAAAGATTATCTAGAAATTGTCAGTACCGTGAAATCTGCATACCTTAATGGCAGTTTTCTCGCCTTCGACGATAGGTTGCATCATTGACCTTCAATCAAATGATTCTATGACATGTTCGACTTCAGCTCATTTATTCACATTTCATAGATTGTACTGGGTACTTTGAGAGCCATTGACATTACTGTTGGTTTCTCTCACACTTGTTAACAGTTCACATCATTGACTGGTAATCAAGTGGTTTCTACCATGTTCGACTTAGACACGTTCATTCACATGGATAGAATTGTACTAGTTCGGGAAGTAGAAATCAAGACCCTGATCTAGTTTCTACCATCCAAGCTGTGAGGAATTTTTTGTTATTCATTATAAAATGGACTATTCATAAACAGATGGTTGCACCCATACTGTGTCTACACATGTCTATACTATTGATGTGTTACAAAACCATTCCTGTATCAGAATAATTTAGTCAGTTTTCTAGTCAATTTTGATCTGAGTATGGGAATGCCTACCTCAGTGATGATATGTTCACATATATATATTTTGCATTGAATGTTTTTACAGGTTCCGATTGGGGTGTCCACAGGATGATCCTTGAAATGATAAAGTACTTCACTCTTCATGAATGACAAACTCTATCTTCATCTATTACAGACTTTGCACTTTAGGGGGCAATCTATTGCACTAAAAATTGTCATCTTGACATTCTGCAATCTGTGTGAGTCCATTACCACTCACACTTTCCTCTTTTGTAAGTCTTAAGCCTCAGTTCTTCATATCAAGCCTTGAAAATAAGAGAAAGCCCTCAAAAGTCTCTAGAACTCTGGTTCCACACTTTCTCTTTGCATTACCTGCAGTCCCGCACCTAATGGTCATGTCTCCTGCGCACTTGACCGCTCTGTCTCTGTGTTATGGGTACGGACCCCTGTAAAAGTTAAAAAGGTGCGAGTATATTCTAAAAAACTCACTTTCAGTCATTTCTAGAAGCTTCTGGAAGGAATCTTGAGGTGGCAAGTTCGCTCTCTTAAGGTTCATGCATCTCATACCTTAAGGAGCTAACCCCTTGATGTGAGGAGCTTATCCCTTTGAAGGAGGATTCTATCCCTTCATAGGTCGACCTGTAACCTCCTCCTCTGCACTATAAAATGAAGCATTGGGCTGGTTACTTGGGAGGTTAGAAGCTGAATATTTTTGAGGTAAAATGTTGTTGGAACTTAGTCTTCTTAGTTGGGTTTTTATGAGGAGAGATTACATACCTCTATGATCTCATCTGTAAGAGTGCAAGGCTTGTCAAAGTAAAGGAAATTCCTGTTTTAGACCCATAGAAGAGCTTGTTTAACATCAAGGCTGAAAAGGTTGTAAGGTTCTTCTACTTCAAAGTTAATACAAATAAGTTTGTTTTTCTCAATAAGCTGTTGATTCATGGTTTATTTTATGGATTCCTTGATCACCATAATAAACATGATTTATGATATTTTCTATGCAGGTGCTATTTGATGTTTGCTTGTTTGTGATTGCAGGTTCTCAAAGGTAGCTCTTTCGAAGAATTGAAGGATCGCTACTACGAACAAGCGTTGGATCTAAGTTAGGGTCTTAACACCTTTATAGTATTTATTTATAAATCGCATATGTCTAGAGAAAGATAGATTTGTTTGTCTGTTTGTTGCTAGACTATCTTTTGATACTAAGGAGATTGGTCTTGTCTGCAAGATCGATTTATCCTGCCAACACCCTCCCCCGATCCCACCCACTATCTTATTTTTTCTAGCCTCTCCACCAATGGTGATTTAATAATAAATCTATCCAATCTTTTGGCCATTGCATCCTCACCTATACTCTTATTCTGCCAGATAGGCTGTATCTTGGTCGAGTCAATGTTTATGAGGTTATTATTATCCAACATGTGCTCAAAATACTCCGTGAAGGGATCAGTCTAAGCCCTATTACCCCATGATTCAGTGTGTCCAAAGGAGAAGTCCAGGTCTCCTCCTATAATGATATTTTCATTATTCATAAGAGATGTAGTCATTAGATTATCCCAGAATCCCACCCTATTATGACAGGGTCCATATATATCAATCAATCTGAGTGGTACATCAATTTCAGTGGCTGTAATGTCCTCTCCCAATAATCCTTCACATCACCATATATTGTCGATCTTGATAGTATTGTTATTGAATCCCTTGGTGCATCCATGTTAGGTCGCTATAATACTAGTGTATTCCCTCATTGTTATTAGTGTAACCCCCTTATTGTTATTGTTTTACCCCATAGAAGCTCACTATTCCCTCTTTTTTATTAGTGTAGTCCCCTTATTGTTATTGTTGTGCCCCGTAGAAGCCCACTATTGTTATTGTGGTGCCCTTACATTATTATTGTTATGTCGGCTCTGATTATATTATAACCCCTTAGACTCCTATATATAGAAAGGAGGTTGTGACATTTGAATCAGCCAAGGATTGTTCATTTGTGTAATGTAAAGGAGGTTTCCCCCTCGAAGAGGTTGATTTTGAAGTCGTTGATTTATCTTTTCTTCTATTTCTTGAGCTGGTTGCATAACATTTTGTATCAGAGCTTTGGATTCTAGGGTTTCGCTGCTCCAAACAGGTCATCGTGGCATTTTTCACTATAATGTTTTTCTACGATGTTTCAAAAGCTAAAAAAGAAAAAATCCATTTGATCCGAAATATCTCTAAACCTTAAGTCCAAATTTCAGATCTTGTTTCACTATATTTTCAGAGTTATGATCCAAGGAAACTAGGGTTTTTGAAGGATCCCGAATTATATCCCAAACAGGTGACCTTGGGAAAATCATCATAACTTTCTCTTTGAGTATCAGATTGAAATTGCGTAAGAAGGTATAGAAAGAGGACGGACTGTAGTTTTATTTGTAGTGTTTTCAAGTCTGAAGGTTGAAACATTGATACGTGGCACTTCATACAAGTGCGCTTTACTAAAGAAGTCTATAATGAGGTCATCGCGACCTAAATATTTCTTGACAACTCCAATCTTGATCATACCTGTGAGGTTGGAAAGAGGGCTCAGAGGGATACCACAGAATGAAATTTGAGACCTCGAAGATCCAAAATTACAGAGATACAACATATTCAATATTGAGCGCCTACGAAGCATAAAAAAGTGTGTAGTCTTTTTAAAAATGTGCATAAGTTTGGTTTGAAAAATTAGTTTGAAGTGGTTCAAAGGGAATAGTGAAGCATAATTATCATTAATGGATGCCCCGAAGAAAGAAAATGGAAACACCTAGTAATCAACCCGCAAGCTCCTCTATGATACATGAAGAAGAGGAAGAAATGCAAGATGATATATCAAAATTGCAAGACCAAATGCAACAAATTTCTCTCTCGCAAAAAGTAACAAAAAATGAATTGGAAGCGATGATGAATGTTAATATAGATGGTATAAAAAGGGAGATGATAGTTTTGAATGATGGTTTAAAATCAAACATGGAAGCAATGATGAATGTCAAGATAGTAGGATTGAAAGAAGGTTTGGCAAAGTTGCTAGAAGAAAGGCATCCCATTGGTGACAAGGCAATCCATGAAAATCATGATGAAGACAAAAGAAATATAAATCACGATTTTAGAGAGTCCCATGTGGGGTTTAAGAACCACCACATTCCAAAGATAGAGATGAGGAAGTTTGATGGCAAGGATCCAGTAACTTGGATACTACAAATGGAGCAAGATCTACAGGATGTGCAACCCTCACAAAAGGTACGTATTGCATCTTTTTATTTAGAAAGAAATCAGTTTGTATGGTATAGATGGCTTTGTTCTTGTAAACCACTTTTCAACTGGTCAATTTTTACAGAGGAAATGATAGCACATTAGGAAGATACAAAGAGCAACACCTTCTTTAGCCAATTGATAAATCTCAAACAAAAGGGTTCAATGGTGGAGCACATTGAGGACTTCCAAAAATTGAATATAAGGGTAAAATATATTCTAGAGGAGCATAGGATTGATGTGTTCATAGGGAAATTAAAGGATAACATCCAACATAAGGTTCACCTTTGGAAACTTGATTCATTGGAGAAGGAATTCAGGTTGGAAATAAAAAGTGAAAGAAAAATTATGGCAACAAGGAAGCTTACCAAGCACAACTATAAAGATGGAATTTTGTTGCTCATAGCCTTCCACAACCTACAAGGTTGACACCACAACAATTGGAAGAAAAAAGAGAAAAAGGCCTTTGTTATAGTTGTGATAGCAAATACACTAATGGTCATAAATGTGCTGAGAAGAAATTATTTTACATAGATTGTGAAGAGGAAGAAGAAAAGGAACAAGAAACATCAAAATAAAAAGATACACACCAGGAATAAAGCCTAGAGAAAGAAGAAATGAATCCAACCATATCTTGTAATGTATTGTCCAGAATAACCACTTCTCAAACTATCAAGATAGAAGGACATGTCAAGAAGAAAAAGGTAATAGTGTTGATTGATTCAAGCAGTACCCATAATTTTATTCATTGTAAGATAGCGAAGGAATTGAATTTCTTCCTATATCCAACATCAGAGTGTCAAGTGATGGTTGAAAATGGAAGAACCATAAATTGCTCTTGAAAGTGCCATAATATCAAGATATCCATGGGATAATATGTGTTCAATATTCCAATGATTTCCATTCCAATGGGTGGTGTTGTACTAGGAGTCCAATGGCTACAATCTTTCGGTATGATAGATTTTAATTTTTAACAACTTTATTGAATTTTTTTCAGAAGGAAAGGAAGTTGAATTAAGGGGTATCACAGGGAAACCAGGAAATATAATAAGATCTAATGGCATGACAAAGCTTCTAAATAAATAACAACATGGTGTAATTGCACAATTATGTTCGCTAGAGGTTCCCACGTCAAAAGCATCTATTTCTCCAGATCTCTAAAAAGTCTTGGACAATCATTCCAAGGTATTTAAGACTCCCAAAGGCCTCCCACCTATTCGTGATCATGATCATTCTATTCATTTGATTCCAGTAAGTGTTCCTCCAAACATCAGGCCTTACAGATATCCATATGCCAAAAAGAGTGAAATTGAACGTATGGTTGCATAAATGATAGAGGTTGGTATAATTCAACCTAGTCAAAGTTCTTTCTCTACTCTAGTAGTATTGGTGCACAAAAAGGATGGATCATGGTGCATGTGTACAGATTATAGGGAGCTCAACAAGCTCACTATTAAAGATAAATTTCCCATTCCTGTCATTGATGAATTATTGGATGAATTACATGGAGAAATTTACTTCACCAAGTCGGACCTTTGTTCAGGATATCATCAAATCAGAATGAAGACTGAAGACATTTCGAAAACAACATTTAGAACTCATGAGGGTCATCATGAATTTTTGGTCATGCCTTTTGGCCTTACCAATGCACCATCTACATTTCAAGGTTTGATGAATTCCATTTTCAAACCCTTCCTTAGAAAATTTGTGTTAGTATTTTTTGATGATATATTAATCTATAGCAAGTCTTGGAAGGATCATGTTGAACACATTGACAGGGTGCTACAACTATTGGAGGAGAAACAATTATATGCAAAAAGATCCAAATTTTTCTTTGGAGTACAAGAGGTGGAATATCTGGGTCATATTGTATCTTATGAAGGAGTTAAGGTAGATACTAGCAAAATTAAAGCCATTAAGGAATGGAAAATCCCCACATTCATAAAGCATTTGCGAGGATCTCTCAGGTTGACAGGGTATTATCGCAAGTTTGTTAAGAATTATGGGAAAATAGCAGCACCTCTAACAACATTGTTGAAGAAAGATGCATTTTCATGGACTCTAGAAGCAATGAAAGCCTTTGAACATCTTAAAGAGGCAATGTGCCAAGCATTGGTCTTAGCTATGCCAGACTTCACAAAAACCTTTATTGTGGAATGTGATGCCTTTGGAAATGGAATTGGTGTTGTTTAATGCAAGAAGAAAGACCCATTTCTTTCGAAAGCCATCCAATCAAACGAAAGTACTTACACAAAGCTATTTATGAGAAGGAAATGTTGGCAACACCATATGCACTTAAGAAATGACAACCTTACCTAATGGGAAGACACTTCAAGGTAAAAATAGATCATGATAGTCTTAAATACTTTTTAGAACAAAGATTATCTTTAGAAGAGCAACAAAAATGGGTCACAAAGATGTTGGGTTATGACTTTGAAATCATCCACAAAAAAGGGAAGCAAAATGTTGTTGCAGATGTACTCTCAAGAAAGGATGAGGATGTGGAAGCATTGCTTAGTTCCATTTTTATTATCCAACCAGATTGGATAAATGAAGCAAGGGATGAATGGAAGAATGGCGAAGAAGTGTGGACACTTATTGAAAAGTTACAACAAGACCCCAATACATCTGATACATTTAGCTGGAAAAATGATTCGTCATGGTACAAATATCACTTATACCTTTGTACGAATTCCCAACTCAAACAAAAGATTCTTATGGAATTACACACCTCTCCCTTAGGAGGGCACTCAGGAATTTTTAAAGTTCACCACGAGTTAAGAAGGATTTTTTTTTGGATGGCCTTAAATATGATATTCAAAAGTTTGTCGTTGAATGTTTGGTTTTCCAACAAAATAAAGTTAAAACGATTAAGACCCCATGTCTATTACATCCTTTATCCATTCCAAGTCAATGTTGGGAGGAGGTTTTGAATGGATTTTATCATAGGTTTATCCAAGTCCAAAGGAAAGAGTGTCATCATGGTGGTAGTTGATAGACTTACCATGTATGCACACTTTTGTGCATTATCTCATCCCTTTAAATCTAGTACAATTGCTACCGCATTTATGGAAACAATTCAAAAGCTACATGGACACCTAAAGATTATTGTAAACGATAGAGATCCCATTTTCACTGGAAATTTTTGGATAGAATTATTTTCTTGTCTGGGTACTTAGTTAGCTCATATCTCATCATATCATCCTCAATTTGATGGGCAAATTGAGATAGTGAACAAATGTTTGGAAGGATATATTCGTTGCTTTGTATATGATAAATAGACACAATGGATCAAATAGTTTCCTTTGGCTGAATGGTGGTATAACACTTCCTTCCATACTACATAAAAAATGACCCCATTTATAGAACTTTATGGATATCATCCACTATCCATCACATCATATTTAAGAGAAAATTATAAGGTTCAAGCAGTGGAAGATCAAATCGAGCATCAACAACAAGTTCTCCAACTCTTAAAGGATAACCTCAATTTGGCACAAAATGTAGAAATTTTGAATAATATGACACTTATTCACAGAGATTATCCTGATTATACACTATTTGTGGAATCATGCATAATACATAACCTCCTCTACATTGATCATCAATTTTGCAGTATTAAGAAACAATCACATGCGCACATTGAAGCATCAATCACACATACCAACACAATATATCACGGGGAAAGCATAAAGCTGAAAACCCCCAACTATCTGTATATTATATTGATTGATAACATGTAACAATACATAGTACAATACTCCTCACAAGTACTTAGCACTATCTCCACCTGTTAGACACAAACTAGCTCAGATCTGAATCAATCTCTGGCTCAAATCTCCTCCGCTACTTGTCGGCCTCCACTACACAATCTTGCATGAGAATACTACTGAATGACTGAACCAAACTCGTATTTCCCTTGTGTAACACTACGCAATCCTCATTGGCAACTCAATCCCACTGATTGTGCAAATCACATGCACAACTATAGTCACAACTGACAATTGTCTTTCCCT
>APFE030150467.1:123735-206984 GCA_000404065.3 Pinus taeda | reverse complement strand
AATATTTAAGAGTATGCGTTTCTTTAGTAAGATGTTATAGGTTCAAATTCAAAGAGGATTAAATTATATACACCTTTATACACATAGTCATATTATGTAATTCATAGACATGGATAAAGAGAAATTCATAGAAAAAATCCCTCACACCAAGAAAGACCCTAGCCTCTAGTGTTGGAGGAAGAGAGGGAAAAATAGAGGGAGAAGAAGGGGCAAAGACATAAGTGGAAGAGGCAGCAAGGTCAGAAGAAAAAGAAAGGGAGATAGAAATAGAAAGGAAAACAAAAGAAGCAGAGATGAAAACATAGGAAGAAGAGGAAACAAAGGTTGAGGTAGGAGAAGCAAAAGATGAAAAATAAGAGGGGGAAAGAAATAAAAGGAAACATTAAGTCCTAATAGGACTACTGAGCCTAGAAAAATAGAGATATCCCCCCAACTAACAAGTTTGTATCCAAGAAACACTGAACATGAGGGAGCTGCAACTTTAGCTACCTTAGGCACCCTAGTCAAACCTAAAAGAAAGAGACAAAGGAAAGCCCCCCTATATTTTAAGAGTAGGAAAAGCACCAAGATAAAAAAATGGAGGCCATAAACTCCCACAAAGGTCCCCATCACAATTGAGGAATCCCCAATCAAGAAAGAGGAGGTAGGATCAATTGAAGGAAAAATTGAAGAGGTCACCTCTCTAAAACGCAAAACAAAGACTCATATAGAATATGTGAGAAGGCCTACCACCAGATCAAGCTACTTCAAACAACCCAAGACACCAACAACCCTCCAACAAGAAAAAAAAGGGAATCAATAGGAGTGACAAAGTATGCTACAGGAGGGGCAAAATTTACTGCTAGAGGAGAAAAATGTGCTACTAGAAGGGAAACATTTGCCACAATAGCTACAAGAGGAAAAAACCTCCCCAAGAACATTTGAGAAGGACTTCCTAGAGCTCGAAGATCATAGTCCACAACCTATCCTAAGATCCTACTGCAAATTCATTTAAGGAGGGAGGATTATTCCCCAAAAATTTGCCGTCCCACTTCTTTATGAGCCAGAGATAGAAAGAGGAAGAACCCAAAGGTGGATGCAAATTTCTAAATCTAAGAAGGTAGAGGATGTAGGCCTCATGGAAGAAAAGGTCCTTGAAATGAGCAAATAATTACGTGAGCTGAGAATGAGAGAGTCTATAATGAAGGAGAAGTTATAGGCATAAAATATGAGGTTGAGAGAGAGACTATAGGAGAAAGAAAAACAACTTGTGTAGACAACCATCAAAGTCTTATGCCCTCTTTCTCAAAGAATAGTGGCTACAATTCCAAATCAAAACCTTAGCACAACATGGATCTATGCCCTTTTAGGATTACAAATAGTTCATTGAATTTTGCAAGAAAACTAACATGGAAGAAAAAGAAAATTTGGCTCAATTTCACCTACACAACCTCACTCTAACAAATATGAATTTTTGGAATCCAAATGCAAGACTAGTGTTGGCTTGATGGGGCCTAACCCAGGTTCATATTTAACTACGCCAAACAAAAAAACCCTAACTGTTGGCCCTTTCGGCGACAACCTGCATAACGCATGCCGTAGTCTTACCCAAAGCAGTATTGGGGATGCTAGAACCAAGTTTCTACATCCAAAGACCTATGTGATGGTTCCTTGATACCCTTACGACTTAGATTTTCCTTCACGTAACTCTAATCCTTCGAACAGGCAACTACTGCAAATCTATATAAATGACTTCCATATCTTTGCGAAGGTACTTAATTATACTTATCATGCATAAATATTACAGATCTACCATTTTCACGCAAAAAATAAGCATTTATTTAGATAAAACATATCATAGAGAGAAGATACATAAAATTTAGGAAAAGTAAATAACAAAGCACATATGCATCCGAATCGTCTCAAAACAGTCTTTATTAAGTATAAACATTCAATTACAAACTTCTTATCCCTGCGCACTCAGTTGCAAGGGCCTGCACACTTAGCTTGCAGACTTACCAAGGTCTTCGTCCACTCAGCTACAAGATCCTTCCCCTTTCGCCTAAGTATAGGAAACATAATTTTCCCACCTTAGTACCTTGCCCTTAAGTTGATTCTTTTCCAAATGTTAACTTATAAGACTCGCTACGACTCAACTTTATATAGCATTTGATTTCTAGTACCATGATATGAGAACCATGGGTAGGTCTCAAAACAACTCTATCACCTACCCAACTAAGGGACTAAACCCCCTTTGACTTCTACTAGCTTCACGGTCTGCTTCCACATTTCGTGGAGAAATTACATTTGTTTAAAAAAGAAACTACAAAATTTACTCAAAATTGACTCAATTGACCCCAGGGTCCCTTTTGAATAGGCCCCCAACACAAATTGGGTGACTCTCCCTCGAGTCACTCAGCTAGTGCATCTATCTTGTTGTGGAGGTTACTGAACTCCACCTTCAACACCTCTATGTCAACAGAACCCTGCACCACGGCCTACTGCATTTACTCTACCAAATTTCTGTAGTCATGCCTTCCATTGTGAGGCTCATCGTCCTTTGTGTCTGTTAGAGTGTCTTCAACTTATCTTGGATTGAAAAATTAAGTTGGATTGCTTCCTTTGTCCATGGCTATATTCTGGCCTTTAAGACGACCTATTTTCTCTATAGCTCTTCAATTTGTGATTGTAGCTGTTTTCCTTCTTGCAATTGAGTGAGGCACTGGATAGGTGCCAAAGTGTGTGCAGTCACCCTGAGTTCATCAAAATTTTGCTACATCTCCTGCATATCTGTGCCAAGTTTATGCAGGTTTGGGTCCTCCTGCAGAGTCGTCCATAGTTACATTTCTTGTTCAAAGATTAGTGTGCAACCGGGGACTGCTACATCCAAAGTGGCCATGCTCTCCCTGATGGTTTCTCCATGCTGCTCTCAAACTTTTGGTAGAGTAGTTGGTTGCAATTTCAACTCGAGCTTTGAGATCTTCATTTGCAATTCAAATGTTACTCAGTCGACCCCATGCTTTGATTATTTGACTATGACAACCAACTTCCAAATCTTCACTGTTATTTCTACATCTTCCAGAATGTGAAGTTCTGGTAGTGTCTGACATGCCTATGTAATTTCTACCTCCAAGCTCTGGATTCACACGGCCAGTGCTTCCTTTTCCTTCAACACCTGTGTCTTTTCGGTGAAGATATTCTCATTATTCATATTTACATTGCTGATAACTGATAGCACGCGCTGCTCCCTGATCTTGAGCTCGTTTGATACCCCTTGATGAAGCACATTGAGGGTATGAATAGATAGCGCAGCTAAGTTGACACCCACACCCTTGATCTGTCCCAGATGGGCTTTTAATTCATCTGCCTCTACACGCATTGATCCCTTTGGTAATGGAATGACCCTGAGGTCCAAAGCCCTATCAGTTTCTAGCACAGTCATGCTCACTTGCTATAGGCTCACTTGAATCCCGCTCGCCTGTCCCACGCTTGCCTGAAGTCGACCTATTTGTATCTGCAACTTGTGTAGATCCATTTGCATGCTCCCTAGTGTTTGGAGGTACTATTTTTTAAACTAAGTCCACAACTTTGTCATTGTGTCGTGGACCTTGTCATCGATCTCATCCAAGTCCCCCTCAATGAGGATCATTGGATCTACATGTACATGCTTGTCCCATTTTTGCTTCTTCCTGGGCCCGGAAGTCGTCTCCTTATGGTGCTTTGTGATTTTGAATGGAGTGCTCTTCTCCTCACCACCAACTCCTTCATCCTTAGACCCTTCCTTGTTTTCAGTATGTTGAGAAGCAGACTACTCAATCTCCAATGTGACCTTCTTCGCGGGGTGCTCCTTGTCAGCAACTGCCTTAGCATCAACTTCCTTCTTTCTATGTATTGCTTTTTCATGGGTTGTTGCATGCTCAGCCTCTTTATTTTTCTGTGTTTGTTTCTCTCGAGTGACAGCCTGCTCAACTTCCTTTTTCTTCTACGCTGTTGTGGCTTGCATGGAGGAGATTTCTCTACCTTTGCTTTTTCTTGCGCTGAGATCTAATCACTGTCGCCACTCACCTGACCATGTTCCCATGACTTCGTGGACATCTGCGTTAGTGACTAGGTACAACAACTTGTACCATACTTTCTTAGGATCTCATCTCGCGTGTATGGATTCGTTGTGAAAATCTGCTTTAAACTCTGTGTAGGCCTCCAACTGCCCAAACATGGTAGGTGAAAGCCTCGGCCTTTAGCTGATCATCGTGTGGAGGTCCATCTTGACAAGCACCTAGAATATCTTCATTTCCATGACCCTCTCCGGATCCTTTGTTGCCCACAGAGAAGTGAACTTCGTGGCCTCTAGTAAATCCACATCCTGTGGAGGGAAATTACTGTCTTCTCGCAGTCTCCACGCAACTAGGGAAATTAACAACAACATCCAGGCATAGTGGAATGCCTTGCCGTCATCCTATGCTTCACAAAAATTCAACAGAAACTCTTTTCAGAGATACTGCGCCCAATTGTACTCCATTCGCTTCATGCATTGTGCAGCCAATGAAATGACTAGCGTCGACACCTCATCCATGCGACACTTTCTCATGACCTTACAAGCCAAAATCTGGGTGGAAAACTGCACCGCCTTGTCTGTGATGGAACAGATGGAGTATCCACGTGACTTCTTCACTAAGTCAAACTCTCTCTTCATTCTGTCTACGAGTTGTTTTTACTTAAGCTTGCCATCAAACTCCTCGGTGGGATCCACCCCTTCATAGGGAAACCTGGTGATACGGTGGATTAGCATATTTGTGATGGGGATGGGATCTCCCAACCAAAGACACCCATCATGAACTAGTGTAAGAAATTGGTGTACACACACCATGTTGATAGTGATTCTGCTAAAATGCAGTACATATAGAAAATTTAGCAACCCAGCCTTTTCAACCCCCACGACCCACTTCGTAGGCTCTAGTCACTTGACTCTAGTCTCCTCATAGTAGATCTTCGCCAAATATTTCTATATCGCCAAATGCAGGAATTTCTCATGATCATCTAAATCTGAATCCTCCATTTTGAGTGTGGGAATGCATCTTAAGAGCAAGCCTTCAAATGGAACTTTCTCCAACAATATTGGTGTAGAGACCATAAACTTGCCAGAATCAGGATCCTTGGGTACGTTCGCTTTGCCCTTCCATGGAGGGATATACTTCGGGAGTCTAGTGATAAGCTCTCCCTCCTCAACATCCAAGTCTTCAACCCCTTCATGAAGCTCCTCTTTGTCATGATCCAGGGGTTCGTGTCACTGTTTTGACGTCCACCTTTCCTTTCTACCGAACCTCTGTAGGGTTCTTCCTTGGTGACTGCCTCACCGGAACAGCCTGTGGTTTCTTCCATTTCTCCTTAGCAGTGGATGGTTTAGTCCTAGGCAACCTCCACGCCGTAGGCATAGATGGTGTAGCATCCATTCCCGATGCAATCTCAGGGGCTACGACTTCAAAGACAATGACTTCTGTGGAATCAACCATTTTCTCAAGGATGATCTTACAGCTCCAATCAGGAAAATTTGTGAACTCCGACTGTGAAAGAAGTTCCTCCCAATCTTCTCGCTTCATAGAATTGAGGCAAGAAAATTCACAAGCGATTTTTAGAAGGAAAAGAGTTCTACTGCAGGCTATCATGCTAGATTTATAGGTGGTTTCAAATTCAAATCCAACCATTCCCTCCAATTTTTTTTATCATAAATGCATCTTTAGTGGCAGATTGCCAAAGATTTGTGCCATAAATGTAGCCTACCTGATCCTCCTGACAGGAATTTCACCATCCAATCATCTATAGTACATATAATGGCTATTTTTAGACTCATTTACACAACACCATCCTCCATGGTGCAACTCTCTTGGCACAACTTCTCCTGGTGCACTTCTGGCTTCCCTCTCATAGCCCCCTTACTTCGTTTCCCCAGTCTTCGGGCAGTGTAGTTTATAGTCTTGTACTTCCTTGCAGCTTCCTGGAGTAGTAAGACTGTCCTGCCATCAAGTAGTCATTGCGCAGGGGCAAGATCCCCTTGATATAACTTCAGTCGACTTCCATTGACTCTTCTCAGAAATAATTCCCCATTCAACTTCGCGAGCTGAGTTGCACCACCATATGTAATTCCCTTGACTACATAGGGTCCCAACCAGTGCATTTGAAACTTCCTAGGGAATTTCGTGAACTTGCTATCATATAATAGCACTAGATCATTCATCTTGAAGGTGCACAACTTAATATGCTGATCGTGCTAGGCCTTCTCACGCTCCTTCTGCACCTGTTGGTGAAATCTGTGAAAATCTTGTCTTCTTCTAATTCCAGCGAATGTGCGAGGTGTTCCTCTAGAGTCTCACAATCCGCCATATCTGTTAATGCCACAATTCACAAACTCGACACAATATACTCCATAGACATCACAACCTCTATCACATAGACCAGTTTGAATGGGGTTTGTCATGCCAATTTCTTACACGCCGTCCTATATGCCCATATGATCGCTGGTATGCGCACATCCCAACCGTTCATCTGCACGTTTCAAACCTTTGCCAATGTGTTTTCTAGAAATTTTTTGAATGCTTCAACCATTCCATTTGCCTAAGGGTGATAGGATGTACTATTTTGATGATAAATGTGAAATTATTTGAGTATCTTAGCAATAGTTTCATTTAGAAAGTGTGTACCCCTATCACTCATCAGTATCTTAGGACACCCAAACCTTGTCAAGACATATTCAAATAGGAACTTCACAGTTGTAGCAACACTACAGTCCTTCACCAGTTGTGATTCTTCCCATGATCCAGGTGGATCTATAAAATGTACCAGTGGCATGGTAAAGAGGCTCAAAACTTAAAGTGGCATAAAATTTGTAAACTTAGAATCAGATTGAAATGCTCATCATCTTGATTCCAACAATGCGAACAACACTCGAATTCGAGCTCATATGAAGAAGTTAGAGCAAGTCAAATTTAGGTTTGACTTAGACAGGTGGCAGGAGAAGATGACGTGGTAGAACTCTTCAACGAATGGGGAAGCACCAAGTGGTAGGCCGCCATTGGCCCCACATTTTGCAGATCGCAGAAGGAATAGGTTTGTAGTTAAGGAAATCGTCCCCAACACTACCGGGTTGCAATTTGTGATATCATAATTGCAGGTCAGAGGCGGGTTAGAGTTAAAGAATTGTCCCTGGAGCAAGACAGAGTGCGATGTGATAAATCGCGGATCACACATAACAAAAAGGAAGACGTTAAAGAATCATCCCTAGAGCAAGACAGAGTATGATGCGATAAATCACAGTTCGCACATTGCAAAAGGGAAGAGTTACTATATCGGCCCCAACAGTCAGGAATGTGATTGCGATATCGAAATTGCAAATCATACACGCCATGTTCACAAACCATAAAGACCTGCTGATTCCCACTGATTGCGATATTGCAATGTTCTATCGGATCTGATATATATTATACATTGTGGTTGATAATTACCATCAGGTTCTCCTTTTATCGTAAATCACTCATCACATAATGAACGGGCATGGGGTGTGTCTGTTGATTCTATATGTTAAAGCCGTTGGCTTAAGGATTAATGTGTGGTTGATTGGTTTTGCTATGTTTGACAAGGTGTTACCTACATACTATTTCAGGTCACAGATTCTCAATGTGGAAACCACTCGCCTACTATACTTGTCATTTGTTGAGATTGCTGGGATTGAGGAGTTAGCTGATCAAGTATATATAAATTGGACTAATAGCACAAGAAAAAAGGAGGATTAGCATAATAATTCAAAAAATCATAGTGTATAGTAGTACCCGACCTGACAGTAGGCCGGAACCTCACCTTGAGGAACAGTGAGGTTCCGAGAGGGTGCAAAAGCTTCATTTCTCCGAATTGGGTTTTCGGATAGGAAATTCTACACGATTTTTCACCAGGATTTCAAGGGTACTGTTTGTTTCTAAAGTTGGGATCTCCATTCTTTGTCCATCTTCCAGCTTGTAAGTATAAAGATTATAAATGAATATTTCTTGTACTTTTATTTCTTTTTATGCCACGTAATGAATGAAGGCCTCCCCATTATTGAGCAGGGACCAGAGACGTAGTCCAAATTGGATGAACTCCGTAATCAAATCTCTACATCATGGTTTCATGCTTATATTGTTATTTCCACATTTTTTTTTATGTGCTTTTGAGTTCCATGGCTAATAAGCTCTGTTTCATGTAATTCTGATGCATCTATAAGTAAAAGATCTTGGATCAAGTTTGGTATCAAAGCAGGCATTTGTCGATGCAAATTGCATGAGTATATGCTAACCTAAAACAAGATGCAAAAAGGTGAAGGAAAGCTTGATTCTTTTGATTCCAAAGTATGACGTGCACAATGAAGAAGAAACATGGAAAATGAAGAAGCTCGGTTGGAAGAGGAACATAATTTCTATAAGGTATTCTACAATATGGTAGAGAAAGTGGACAATCTATTTTTAGAGTATGATATGGAACTTGGGCACGAGAATAAATATGCCGATGACAATAGATCAATAAATCAAGAAGGTGGTGGAGGTGAGCCTCCTCCATATCCTTCTTCAAGTGATAGTTCTCATCACTCTAATCGTGATTCCAAACATACATCTAAAAAACCATTCTTCAAACTAGATGTAAAGTTTGACCTGCCCATGCACAATGAAAAGTGTAGTGCAAAAAGACTTAACAATTGGATAAGACATATAGAGGTTTACTGTCGTATTCAGTAGATTGAAGAAGATGAGGCAAAGGTCCAGTTAGCATCTCTTCGACTAATTAGCACCACTCTCGTTTGGTGGGAGAGAAAGTTGCAGAAGGGCAAAAAAAGGTTGGGTAACTTTATTTCCTCTTGGTCCAATTTCATTTATGCGTTGAAAGACCAATTTTACCCTTTGGGTTATAAACAAAAGGGGCTAATGGAATGGAAATATCTAAGGCAAGGTAAAGGCCAAAATGTGAAAATCTTCACTAAAGAATTTGAGAAACAAGCATTGAATTTGGGCATCTCATTAGATTCACCCGAGATTGTAACTAAGTATGTTGTTGCACTACATAGTTACATAAGACACTCATTGTTGTTGTTTGATCCTACTATGATTGATGTGGCTAGCGTAAAGGCCATTCATCTGGAAATCCGAGGCAAGAATGACAAAAATGATCAAGCCAAGAAAACACCGTTCAACTCTCAGCATGGAAAATTCGAGAAGAAAGGGAAGGGGAAGGATAAGAAGACCATCGCAGCCAAGAAAGGGGACAAAGCAATGCCATATTGCAGTCATTTCAAGAGAGAAGGTCCTGATGAGGACCACTGTTGGAAGCTATGTATGGAGATGACACCAAAGAGATTCAACGGAAAGGGAAAGTAGAAGACAGTGGCAACAATGCAGCAAGACCTTGGATCAAATTCCGACGATGAGACATTGATCATAGCCGTCAATGCAAGAGGTACTCTTTCTTTTAGTAATAATTCTAATTCAACTTTAAGTACTAGTTATTTGAATGAGCTTGTAAGTAATGAGTGAAAGAGAATTGAATTATTCCACATTAGGGTTATTATAAAACACACAAAGGTGGAAACTCTATTCGATTCAGGTTCCCAACCAAATTTAATCTCAAAGTCCTTAGTGAAAAAGTTAGGCCTCGAAAATAAGCCTAATTAGAGTCCATATCCACTTGGTTGGGTAAGCAATAAAGCAAAATTACAAGTAACCGAGTAGTGTAGGGCCAGATTTGTAATTACTTCCAAATTAGTTGATGAGGTAGAGTTAGATGTTGTGCCTTTGGATATCTGTGGAATTATCTTAAAGTTCGTATATATATGACACAGAGGAAATTTTCTCGGAACAAAAATAAATACCTCCTTACGAAGGATGGGGTAGAATATATAGTCAGAGCTCATCATATGAAATTTAGTGTTGGCCTTGTAAGTGCAGGACAAATTAAATGACTGGTTGATTCCAGTAAAGGGTGCCTGATCATGGTGGTGAGAGTGAAAGAGGCTGATACAGCTGATGCTTTCAAAGGTTTTGATCCTGATCATAAGAAATAATTGTTAGAAATTATGTCTAACTATGATGAATTGTTTTAGGAATTGAGAAGATTGCCCCCAAAACAGGAAATCCAACATGAGATCCATTTACAATAGGATGCTTCTTTACCAAATATTGGCATGTAAAATATGGCTTCTATCGAGATGGAGGAGATCAAGAAATAGGTATAGGAATTTCTGAGTCAAGGGGTCATCAAACTGAGTTCTTCTCTGTGTGGCCCACCAATCGTGTTAGTGCCAAAGAAAGAAGGCACACGGAGAATCTGCGTAGACTATAGGGCACTAAACAAAATTATGCTGAAGAATCGATACCCTATCCCTCACATTGATGAATTATTAGATCAATTGAAAAATGTTGTCTATTTTACAAAACTGGATTTGCGTAGTGGATATCGCCAAGTTAGAGTTGCAGAACAAGACATTTGGAAGACTGCATTCAAAACCAAGCAGGGGTTGTTCGAATGGATGGTGATGCCATTTGAACTTTGCACTCCTCCAACCACATTTATGAGGGTAATTTTTGGCTTAGGGGTTCCTAAACTAGGTTCAAAGTTAGTTGTGCCAAACAAATCCCTACATTATTGGCCCTTTCGGCATCAATCCACGTAGCGTGGATTAAAGTCTCACCTGAAGAAATATGGGGGGATGCTGGAACCAAGTTTCCGCACCCAGAGATCAGTGTGTTGTCTTTTTATGACCTAGATCTGCCTTCGCGCGGATCTCTAAGCCCTTAAGGCTCAGCATTGTAACTTCCCTTAATCATCCTCTAGACCTCCGCGAAGGTCTATGACTGGCTTTTGCAGACCTTGAACATGCAAATTAGCTACTTACACGCACCATAGATTGCCCTTAACTCAATATTTACTAAGATCTACCTAAGTGTTCATTAACTTTAACAGAATGTGTTATGATCTTCGTGTAATCACTTAACATTAATTGCGTTCAATAATAAGACAAATCAAGTAAATTCACACATCAATACATCATTATTTTATAAGGACATCATTTCATTACAACATATATCAATATAATTAAAGAGATAAAACACAGGAATTCTGCAATAGTTTTCTTTATTGATCTTCAGTATAGATTTACAGACTCAATACTTCCCTGCGCACTCAGATGCAGGGGTCCACACACTCAGCTACAGACACTACTCTAGGCCTTTGCACTCAATTGTAGAACTGTTTTCCCCTCTAATACTTACTTCTCTACGCTAGTCTCCATCGTTTGTACCCATAGACAAAACTTAGATCCGCCTTAGACTCTCTAAGACACACCTATTTATATAATCCCATGGTCCACAGACCATGGGTAGATCTCAAAAATGGACTCAACTTTATATGAACAAGGGTAAAAACCCTTTTTGACTCCTAACTAACTCCACGCTCCACGTCCACAATTTGCACGGAATTTACATCTTTTTACATCAAAATTTGGGCTTTTGCCCCAAAACTGACCCAAGGGACCCCATCCCAACAGGTCCCCAACACAAAAGTCGTGACTCACCCTCGAGTCACTCAGTTGGTGCAGTGATCTTGCTGCGAAGATCCCCCAGCTCCACCTGCACAACTGCTACTTCATCCATGCTCTGCATGGTTGCCTGCTTCACCTGTTCGACCAGCTACTCTGTGGCTGGTCCTTTGCTGCCTCACTTGATCTTCTATTGTGTAAGCTATAAGTTCGCCAACTTTTCCTGTATGTTGGTCGAGACTAGGTAGGCTTCATCCAAACAAGGACCCAACTGTTCCTTAAGGAATGCTACCTTTGTTTGCACTACTTCCACTTATGCAAGAAGTTTCTTTGCCTCCTGTAACTTGGCGAGGTGTTGTGTTGTAGCAATGGAGCGCTCCATTACTGTCACTTCATCATACTACTGCTGGAGCTTGCGGACCTTTGTACTCAATCACTATAGTTTGGGGTCTTCCTGCAGGGTTGTTACCATTTCCATGGCCTATTCAAACAATGATGTGTAGTCCATGACTGTGACATCCACAGTAGCCACCTCTTCCTTGATGGAAGCTCCGCGCTGTTCCCTGACTTCGGGCGGCATGGAAGGCTGTGACTTGAGTTCCAGCTCCATGATTTACATGTTGAGTTTAAACTAAACTCTGGCCACCTCTGCCTTAGCATTGCGGATGCCCACAGTGAGTTTCTGAATCTTGGCCTCAAGTTACGCTTCCTTAGTGATGTGCAACTTTGACACTATTCAACACACCTCTACAACTGTTGTCGCCAACAGGGCGTTCTGCCCCTTGATTTTATCTCTTTCTTCCAGAGCCTACGTCTTCTCAGTGAACATTTGTTCATTGTTCACCATGTATGCGCTGATTAAATTTCTCCCGTGCTACTCTTGCACTCTCAATTCTGTTGTCACACTTGTCTGTAGGGTGTGAAGATATTTGTTGGGGAGCAATGAAATGTTGAGGATGATGTTCTTTAGAGTACTAACAAAGATCTTATCATTGACTGATTCTTCTCTTAGGGATCCTTCTAGCAGTGCGACCATCCTGAGATCCATTGTCTTGACCAGCTCTGTAGCCTGACTTGTCCCTGGTGCCAAGCTTGTCTGTGCAGCGCCCACTTGATCTGCACCCACCTGTATTCTATTGGTTTGGATCTTCAGTTTGCATAGATCCTTTTGAATAGTACCTAATGACTGCAGGTGTTGTTGCTCAAATTTTTGCAACAATTCAATGGTGGTGTTATGCACCTTGTCCCCAATCTCGTTAATATCTCCCTCCGTCAGCATAATGGGATCCAGTGGTGGCTTAGTCACCTTTGACTTCTTTTAGGGCCCCTCCTTTTGTTGTTCTCTGTACCACTTTACCTGGAATGTAGTGCTTTTCCCTTCATCACTGCCACTTCCCTGCGCTGACTGTTCTTCCTCCTCGGTCTGGGGTGAAGGGGATTTAGCACTTTGCCTAGAGTCGCACTGCTCTTGTTCGACCTGCTGCTTTGCAGCATGCTCCTTTTCCAGTCGTGCCTTCTCCTCAGCCTCCTTCCTTCGTGGCGTGACCAACTTCTATATCGTCTGTTTCACTGCACCCTTCCTCTTTTTCACTGTCAAAATCCCCGTGCCTTTACTGATACCTGTGGCTAGGTCAGATGGAGAGTGCCAATCTGTGGGCCAATGCTTGATGACTTCTTGAATCGCATCATCTGTGGAAAGATATGGGAGGTCGAACCAATTTTTCTGCGAATCCTTCTGCGGCCTGATATAGACATGGTGGAAGTATACCCTTGAACTCTGAGCACTCTGATAACTGCTCATACATGTTTGGGGACAACCGTGGCCACTGATTGATGGCCATGCGAATGCTCGCCTCCATCAAAACCATAAGATTTTTGTTTCTGTGACCTGTGCAAGGTCCTTCATGGCCCAAAGGGAGGCAAAATGTGTAGCCTCCAGAAAACATGCCTCCAATGGGGGGAACTGATTGTCCTTTGATAGCTTCGAAGAAACCAGCACAATAGAGAGCAACAACCACACATAGTGGAAGGTCTTGCTCTCATCTTGAGCCTCGTGACAATTCGCAAGGAACTTGCTACATAGATAGTGCGACCAATTAAACAACACGCCCTCCACGCATTGTGCATCTAACAAGATCACGGGTGCTGGAACCTCATCTACGCAACACTTCCTCATGACCTTACCAACTAGTATATGCATGGAAAGTCTCACCGTGGGATCAATGATGGATGTTATGGAGTACTCGCGTGACTTCTTGATAAACTCGAATTTCTTATTCATCTTTTCTTCCAAGTCATGCTCACTTGTCACGCCGCCAAAATCCTTGGCCGGATTTAAGCCTTCATGCAACAGGAGCGTGACTCTGTGGATGAGCATGCCTGTGATGGGGATAGGTGCGCCAAACCATAAACACCCATAATGCACCAGAGTCAGTAGTTACCTTATATAGTTGGTATTGATATTGGAGCGTTGGTAGTGGGGCACCCATAGCAAGTTCAACAACCTCGATTTATTTACTCCATGGATCCACTCAATTGGCTCCAACATAGTGACACTGGAGTCTTTGTAATACACCTGTTTCATGCAATTCTCCATTGTGAGGTGGGGGAACCTCTCATGGTTAGCCAAATCCCAATCCTCCATCTTTAAAAGGGGAACCCACACCAGGCACAGACCTTCAAAGGTGATATTTTCCGGCAACAGGGGCCTATGAATGATGAAATTCTCCATGTTTGGGTCCTTGGTGACCTTCACCTTTCCTTTACGTGGAGGGATATTCTCTGAAAACTTGGAAATGGGCTCCACGCCCTCAACATCTATGTCTTCAACACCCTCTTTGGCCTCCAAATCTACAACCTTCTCAGGTTGCTTGTCCTTCTTTTGTGCCTGGGTAGTAGAGTGCTTTCTAGGTGACTCATGCACTAGCATTGGCCTCTTCTGCTTGTCTTTCTTCAGCTTGTGGGTCTCGCGTACTGGTGTAGGCTTCGGCCTAGGCGACATTGGCGTCGTAGGCACAAGAGCCGTAGCCTCCATGCTCACCACTTCTGGGGCTGCTCCTTCGAAGGAAATAGTTCCTCCAGTGCTTGCAATCTCACCTGGTCCTGAGATAATACTACAATGAACTGTTGGGTTTCCTCGGGTAGAGTATCAAACACAAATCTTGCAACCAAATCATTGAAAAACTTCTGATTCATAAGCGATGGACATCACAACTCAAAAACTCTAAGGACGCAAAGTGTTCTCTGTTGGATGGGCACACATAATTTATAGGAGATTTTGAATTCAAATTCAACCATTCCCCCCAAAATCCATCCATTAATGCTAAATTGGTGGCAGATGTCCAAATATTTCAGCCTTAAATGCCACCCCTCGCTCCTCTTAACTGTCTCCTAGCTGTCAAATTGTGAGCAGTGACCCTAACGGTCATTTTCTAGCTGTGCTACGTAGTATATTCTTCTATAGCGCAGCTCCCTTCATGTCGCTTTTGGTACTATGACATCACCCTTTTCGTGTAGTCCCCCTGTCACGCACTCCCCAAAACCGAGTAGTGTAGTTTATAGTCCCGCACTCCCTTACAGTTGCCTGGAGCACTAAGACTGTCTCGTCGTCATGTAGTCATTGAGCTAGATCTCCTACATACGGCTTCAATCGACTTCGATTCACCCTTCCCGGAAAAGGTTCTCCGTTCAGTTTTGCGAGCTGAACTGCGCCCCCATATGTGATTTCTTCGATGACATATCGCCCAAACCAGTGGATCTAAAAATTACCTAGAAACTTATCAAACTTACTATCATATAATAATACCAAATCATTTACCCTGAATGTGCACATCTTGATGTGTCGATCGTGCCATGCTTTTTCGCTCCTTCTGTACTTGCTGATGAAATCCAGCCAAGAATATGTCCTCTTCAATATCCATAAACTACATGAGCCTTTCTTCTAGGGCTACGCGGTCCACCATCCCTGTGAAAGCTACTATGCGTAGACTAGGCACGATATATTCCATCGGCATCACAACTTCTATGCCATAGACCAACCAGAAAGGTGTCTAACCTGTTAATTTCTATTAAGTAGTTTGGTATGCCCACAATACTGCTGGTACGTGCACATCCCAATCATTCTGCTGCGTGTTACAAATCTTTGTCAGTGCATTCTCTAATATCTTATTGAAGGCCTCCACTATTCCATTAGCTTGAGGATGATATGGTGTACTTTTCTGATGATACACCTGGAACTCTTCTGTCAGCACGCTGATTATTTCATTGAGGAAGTGCGTACCACGATCACTCATCAATACCATCAGGCAACCAAACCTGTTTAACACATATTCAAACAAGAACTTATCTATTGTTGCTCCTATACAACCATTCATAGGCTGTGCCTCTACCCATCTGGTCAGATACTCTATCGCGATGATGATATAGTGCGCACCTGTTTTCTTACCTAGGGGCTGAATTGGTCCTACAAAGTCAATAGCCCATTTCTCAAAGGGATGTAATGACACCTAATGGTTTAGAGGCAACTCATCCCTTCATGATGGCCTTCACGTTCTTTGACATGCATCACATGCCCTAGAATATGCTTTGGTATCCTTATGTAATGTAGGCCACCACAACCGAGCACGTAGAATCTTCTGCGTCGTTGCCTTTCTTGCATAATTCCCTCCTGCAGGCCCTCCATGAGCTTCAACGAAGATGCTATTTCATTCAAAATCGGGCATATACCATCGAAGTATCTCATCCGATCCCATTTTATATAAATGTCCTGCAGTTACCAAGAAGTCAGCCGCGCATACTACTATCTCTTTTTTTTTCTAACTAGTGTAGCCTTCTGGAGATGTACCAGTGGTCAAAAAGTGGATAATGTCCGCAAAGTGGTTGTCTGCCACATGGACCATGAAGAGCTACACATCAGGTAGCCTTTGCTCCAAATTAGTAGGCTCCTTCTCCATTTCAATTCGCGACAAATGGCGCGGTCCTACATTCAACCTTCTTGGCTTCACAATTACCTCAAAATCATATTCTTGATACAACAACAACCATCTGCATATCTGCCCCCCCAAAACAGGCTTATCGAGTAGGTAGTTCAAGGCGGAATGGTCTGTGTACATCTTGAAATTTTTTCCCAACAGATAGTGTCTGAATTTTTGGAGCACATACACCATAGCCAATCCCTCACACTTTGTTGTGTAGTAGTTCTTCTAATCCTTTCATAATTTCCTTCTCGCAAAACCTATAAGGTGATCCATCTCTCCTTTTCTAGCTTGTGTTAGTATTTCTCCCAATGTAATACACGAGGCATCAAAGTGCACATGGAATTCCTTCTTCCAATTTGAGAAGACCAATATCGATGCAATGACCATCTTTTCTTTCAATACATCCAGACTGCACTGACATTCTTCATCCCAACAGAATGTAGTGTCCTTCTTCAGTAGCTTCTCCATAGGTGTAGTAATCTGAGCATAGGCTTTAATGAACTTTCGATAATACCCAGTATGGCCCAGCATTGCACAAAACTATTTGACACTCCTAGGGGCCTCCAAATTTACTATCACCACGATCTTGGAAGGATCCACCATTAGTCCTTGCTTGCACACCACATGACCCAACAAAATTCCAAAGGGGACACAGAATAAGCATTTCATCAAGTTCATCATGATCTGATATCTTCGACACATATCCAACATTAAGCGTAGACTAGCTACATGGCGCTTTACTAACCCAAACACTGTCCAGTCATCAAAATATATCTCCAAGAATTTTTGACTTAACTCTTTGAACGTCGCAATGACTATGCGAGAGAATATCGCTGATACATTCTTAAGTCCAAATGGCATCACTGTGTACTAAAAAAGCTCACATTCTGTCACGAAGGTTGTTTTTCTCTTATCTTCTAGTGCAATCTTAAGCTTATGGTACCTAGAGAACCCATTAGTGAATGAGTAGGCCTCCTACCCTCCAACATTGTCCAGTACCTCATCAGTAAAATACGTCGAGAAAGGATCGTGGACACAGGCATTGTTAGGCTTTCGTAGATCTATGAAAATCCTTATCTCTCCCTTCTGCTTCTTTTCCTGTACTACCATTGAGCTCACCCAATCAAATTCCTCCACTGGTTCGATAATTGCACTTTAAGCATCTTGTACAATTCCAAGTGGACCTTTTCCCTATATTTGGCATTAAGGTGATATGGCCTCTGCTTAACGGGCTTCTCACCTAGTTTCAAAGTTATTTTCATCACACCCAAATCACATGTGATGCCTTTCAAATTCGAAAATTTTATAGGAAAAATATCTTGGTACCCGCAGAGTAACACAACAACTTTATCCACTGTGGCATCATCCCAGTAATCTCCAATCTTCGCAGATTTTGGCTTTGCTTCAGTGCCAATGTTTACTTGCTTAGTCTTCAATGGCACAGTGATATCTGGGTTCTATATCTGTGGACCTTCGACCTCACAGTGGCCTTCCATTTCTGGGATATTGAGATTCCTTGGATCCTCATCCTCCCCTTTAGCAGTCACATTATAGAATTCCAACGCATGGCGCAGCTAGGTGCTCCAATCCGGTTGAATCAATTCCAAAGGATCCTGCAGAATTTTGAAGATCGCTACCTTAACCTCCTGCAGTGCCTCATTGGTGCTTTCGAATCCATCTTCAAAACTGAAGGTCATCAAAAAGCCTTCCCTTAAGGTATCCCACTCTGCAGTGCCATGGTGGAGCTTTGTTTCTAGGTACCAATTCATAGGGATTATATCCAAAGTGTGACAGAATAAGTGCACCCACTCTGGTTACGGCTCTATTCCATAGACTTTAGTCCACTTTGCTAAATGATCATGCGGATCATTCCTCCCATAATATTTCTTAGTTAATTTTACTTTATGATGACCAAATCGCATCCTCATCATCCTCCTTTAATCGCACCATTCATCAAAGTTGTCCTTGTGCATATCCCACCATCGAATGGACATAGTGCGTAGTCCCAAATCCAGATCCTGAAAATGATGATCCTCCAAGACTTCTCTTTCAAAAGCATCCAAAAATGTATCTACATCGGTTAAACCATTGTAATAAGGTAAACTTATTACCTCTGAGGACACACATGCAGTGAGTTAGTCATCATATTGCAACGTAGCGTAGATACTTCATGCAGTCTATTCTACTAATGCTCCAATTCTTCATCTAAGTCTAAGGTACCAGAGCTTTCGCAGTCCCATGAAATCCATCCATCAGCTGTTGGATTAATCCAGTATTGGTCTCGCGTTGTTATTTTATAGATATGATCCAAATCATCATCACTTTCCTCATAGTTGTGGACTAGTTCAATATAGCATGGTCCTTCTGTAGGGTATAATGGTACTACAATGTGAAGCAATTTCCTTTCAAATGACATTGTCCTCTTCTTCAAATTGATAACCCCATTCATGTCGATAGCCCAATCAATACCAAGGAGTGTGGGGTATGGATTGTTGTCATCAACAATCTCTATCACTTTAAAGTCAGCCAACGCGCTCGCACCTTCAATATCTACGGTAACTCTGTGCAGACATCCCATAGGGATAATCTTCTGCTGGTTCTCCATCCTTAACTAAATCAAAGACCACTACAGTGTTGGTCTCCCCATTCTCTCCCATGTCTATTTAGGCAAAACATTCGCATCATATCCCATATCCAAAATAACTTGGTCCATCTCATAGTCTCCTATTTGCGCGGAGAGCCTCATCTTGTGCCCTGTCCTTGTCTTATGTTTTCCAATATTTCTAACTACGCGGTGTCCTTCAGGAGAATTTTCCTTCCCAGTGCATTTATTTATCAATTCTTGTAGCCTTTCATAGATTTTCTATTGCACAGTAGTTTCATACAATTCCCCAAGAAGGTGGTAAGAACACAGGGTTCAACCTTTGTAGGTGCGTCAATTGCTGGCAGTTTGTCCTGACTCTCTGAGGTAGAGGCCTTAGTGAAGCTTTTCTTTGATTCCATAAACATTTCCTTCACACACTCCAGATCAAACCCAACCTTCTTTTCTGGGGCCTTGCAGACCCACCCACTTTCTTCAAGTTGTTTTCCTTTATCATCACTAGTCGTTATTTTGCATCGCAGCACGATATTTACATTTGGATCTTCCTCGTGGGGCTTGTCCCTCCTCATCTGTAAGTTCTGGGTAAGATGTTGAGGCTATGCCTTCTTCTCCTACATCTTAGCTATCAACATAGGGCATTCTTCTATTGTATGGTCAAACTGAGTGCAGTATTGACATGACAGGCGTGTTTGACTCATACACTCTCATGCGTAGTGCCTTGTTGTTCCACAATTACAGTAGATGACCTGTCCACGACCTCTACTAGGTCCTCCTCCTCCTCAGCCTTGTCCGTGCCCCTGATATTCTCCACGTGATCCCTCAGCACCCTGATTCGAAGGCTGAGCTTCTAGTTGCATTCGATACGTAGGCGTCCTCTCCATCATTAGTTCATAGCTATGGCAGTGGTGCTCATCATGGTCCATTGATTTGTAGAAATCATAGAACAATTGTTGTGGCGTCTGCATAAATTTTTGCAGCAAATGATAGTTATCCATTACATGTTTTCCAGCCACCTGACAAATAGAACACCATAGCATGGGCCCCATACTTGGTCCTGCAAGAGCTTCCTGCCTCAGGGGCATCAGCCCCTCCCTAAGATATAATTCGCGAAGACAAGGAAATGATCTTTATCATGCCCCTGGCTCTTACACTTGAGGCACCAGACTTCTTTGCATACCTCTGTGCTGGCCTCCTTTTCTTTTTTCAAGCTCTGTAATTTCAAACAGAGGTTCTGAAATTGCGAGTGAATTTGTTGGACTCCCAAAGACGCATCTTGAATAGGTGTTTCATGCAATCTCATCATGATTTCCAGGGCTTCCACCTGAGTTCCTATCTTTTGTTGCGATAAAACAATCCTTAGGTGGGGCAGGAGCATGGCTATAAATAAATTGCGGTGCTGACTATCTGTGAGATTCGTATTAGCTTCACAGACCGCGCACTTCAGTCTTTGATCTAGCTCCTAGGGTGTTTCATTGGGCCTCGTCATGATTTCCTTAAATCCAATTACCGATTGCGAGGTAGACTTAGGCTTACCAAATTATTTATTCAAAGCGGTCTGAGTATCTGCTAGTGATGCCAACAGATTATTAGTGCAGTACTTAACATACCATGTCAGCACACAATCCTGTAGAGAGGTAACCAATTGTTCCTTCTTTATATTATCATACGTAATCTGTTGTGTTGTCCACACAGCCTTCATAACAAACCGAAACTGATCTGGATCCTCACTTCCTAAGGCCTTGAAAACTGGCAACTTCATGGTATTCGACATGTCGAACGACAACGGTGGTGGTGGTGGTGTGGGTTAAGGTGTATGTTGTGGAGGTGAAGGTGGAGGTGGTGTGGATAGTATCCGCGGAAAACCCTATCTTATTAGCTGGAAAACACTCTGTGGTGAAGCCTGTGCTGCTCCCTCATTGTCACTCATAGGAGGTCCAATCAGCACACTATATTCAAGGCTTGTTCTTCCCCTATCTCTGAAGAGCTTCCCACTTTGTGTAGCCCCAAACATCAAGGCAGTGGCATAACCTATTTCTCACACAGTAGCATCTTAATCCAAGTATTCAAAGATATTAGATACTTACCTTGCGGTCCTTTGAATAAGTGTCGCTCTCCTTTGCTGTAACTGACTGAGGTGTCAACCACGAATTCTGTAACAAATCCTCCTATAACTTGATCAAGCCAATGGTCAACAATGTGCACGAGCTTATCTTTAGAGGCTTCCAACCTCCGAGAGTCCACACTATTGGACCGTCAAGCCTCCACCTTCCTTGGCCATCTTCCAATTTAACTATCCACTCGTATAGTTCAATTGGGAAGGTGCAGAAGAAAATTTCGTGTATCTCTGTGTACAAATATTTTTCCAACGATTGTTCTTTTGTTAGGCATGGATTCCTCTTTTCTGGCGCCACGAATTCGTGGATCTTTCTATCTAGCCACTTCTCAATTTCCTTCTTGGTCAGCTTCCAGTGATGCGACATCACACATCTCTTTATGCAGATCTCGGTCCTGGTAACAGAACCATTTGTTGGCTTAGGGGGTCCTGACCCAGGTTCAAAGTTTGTTGCGCCAAACAAATCCCTACACTATGGGCCCTTTCGACATCAATTTGCGTAGCGCAGATTGAAGTCTCACCCGAAGCAGTATGGGGGATGCTGGAACCAAGTTTTTGCATCCAGAGATCAGTGTGATGTCTTTTTATGACCTAGATTTGCCTTCGCGCATATCTCTAAGCCCTTAAGGATCAACACTTACCTTAATCAGCCTTTAGACCTCCACGAAGGTCTACGACTAGCTTTTGCAGACCCTAAACAGGCAAATTAGCTACTTGCACGGACCATAGATTACCCTTAAGTCAGTATTTACTCAGATCAGCCTAAGTGTTCGTTAACTTTAATAGAAAGTGTTATGATCTTTGTGTAATCACTTAACATTAATTGTGTTCAGATAATAAGACAAATCAAGTAAATTTTCTCATCAATACATCATTATTTCATAAGGACATCATTTCATCACATCATATATTACAATCATACATAATAGAAGTAAAGAGATAAAACACAGGAATTATGCAACAGTCTTCTTTATTGATCTTTAGTATAGATTTGTAGACTCAATACTTCCCTGCGCACCCAGCTGTAGGGGTTCGCGCACTTAGTTGCAGACACTACTCTAGGCCTTTGCACACTCAACTGTAGAGCCTTTTTATGCTCTAAGACTTACTTCTCTGCGCTAGACTCCGTCGTTCATACCCATAGACAAAACTTAGATCTGCCTTAGACTCTCTAAGACACACCTATTTATATAATCCCATGGTCCGCAGACCATTGGTAGATCTCAAAAGCTGACTCAACTTTACATGAACAAGGGTAAAAAACCTTTTTGATTCCTAACTAACTTCGTGCTCTGCGTCCACAATTTGCAGAGAGTTTACATCTTTTTACATCAAAATTTGGGCTTTTTCCCCAAGACTGACCCAGGGGACCCCATCCCAACAGTAATGAATGACCTCTTTAGGCCTTTCCTTGATAATTTTGTGCTTGTATACCTGAATGGTATTCTTGTTTATAGTAGGACATGGGATGAACATGTATGTCATGTGACGAAAGTGCTTGATGTTATGAAAAATGAAAAACTGTATGTAAACCTGTCAAAGTGTGAGTTTGGTAAGACCTCTAGTTTATTTAGGTCACATAGTTGACAATGGGAAATTGAAAATAGATCCCTCTAAAGTAGATGTGATTATGAAGTGGCCTGAGCCCGCAAATGTTACAGAGTTCTGAAGCTTTTTGGGTGTGGTACAATATTGGAGAAGGTTCATTGTGAACTTCTCTATTATCACAACCCCCTTACACGCATTGACAAGTTTGAAGCAGACCTTTCAGTGGAGAGGAAAGCAACAGAAATCCTTAGACACACTGAAAGAGAAGATCAGCACAGCACCAGTGCTAGCCTTACTAGACCTTCAACAGACTTTTGAGATTAAGACAGATACCAACGGATATGCCATGGGTGTTGTCTTGATGCAGCAAATTAAGCCTGTATCTTACCATTCAGAGACTGTCTCCCAGGCTGTTCTGAATTATCCCATTTACGACAGGGAGTTGTACGCCTTGGTTGAGAGTGTAAACAAGTGGAAACACTACCTGGTCGACAAGGAGACCATCATCCATATAGATCATCAGCCCTTGCAGTTCCTTTAGGCACATACCAAGATTCAACAAGCCTGTCATTTCATATGGATGGGACTCCTCGAGTAGCTTCATCTGGTAGTAAAATACAAGAAGGGTGCCAACAACAAAGTACCAGGTATGTTTTCTCGCCCTCCTATTTCTGCATCTGTAGTTTTTCAAAATGATTCTTTATCGTTAGAAATTTATGTTGAATAATATGCTAATGATAATTATTTTAAGAAGATTTATTCAAAAATGACTCGTGGATTGTAGGTGGACAATTATTATTTGCAGGGAAAACTATTGTATCACCTTGGAAAACTGTGTATATTCATTGATGAAAGGGTACATGTAATCCGAGAGGCTCATACCTCTCTTGTGTCTGGTCATTTTGGGGTTGAAAAAACTTTATGCCATTTACAGAGGTTTTTCTTTTGGCCTCATATGAAAAATATTGTCACTCATTTTGTAAAGGGTTGTGTGTTGTGCTCTATTTCAAAGCCCTCTAATAGAAAACTTGGGCTCTACACACCACTCCCTATTCTGAGTCGACCATGGGAAAGTGTGTCCATCGAATTTGTAGGTGGTTTTCCTATGTCTAGGAAAGGTCACGGCTATTTGTTTGTCGTCGTGGATCGTTTTAGTAAAATGAGTATTTTAATGCCTTGTAAAAAGCTGGTCATTGTTGAGCAGACTACTTATCTTTTCTTTCAGCATGTCTGGGTCCATTTTGGGTTTCCCACATCTACTGTGTTAGACTGAGACTGTCTCTTTCTTGGAGAGATCTGGACCATATTGTGGAGAATGATGGACACTAAGCTGAAAATAAGTATGAAATTTCATCTACAAGCCGATGGGCAGACAAAGGTTGTCAACCACACTGGGGTACACTTGTTACGAGCCTATTGTGGAAAAAATCCAAAGTTGTGGGATGAATAGCTTCCTTATGTGAAGCATGCATACAATTGAGTAGCACATTCATCCACACAGAGCTCACCATTCGAGACATGTTTTGGTTATCTACCAAGGGATCCCTTATACATGGTCTTTCGAAAACATGAGGATGGAAATGGAAAATATGATAGGGACAAAGCATGAAATTTTATTCAGCGGATACAGGTGATTCATCAGGAAGTACAGGAGTAGTTGGAGAAGAGTCAACCTCGGTATAAAGATTGACATGATAAGCACCGAGTTGACCATCAGTTTCAAGTTGGGGACAAGGTATGGCTTCCATATCAACAAGGATAGAATGAAGGGGGAAGGGAAGAAATTGAGACCCATTCGATATGGTCCCTTTCCCATATTGGAAATTATTAGCGACAATTCTTTTCCTCTTAATTTTCCCACTTATATGAAAATGTACTTAGTAGTGAATGTTGAAAACTTGAAGCTTTATGAACCTCCATTGATTATGGATACTGAGGAGGTTGCACAGATTCCTACAGTGGACGATTTTGCACCAAAATATCTAGACAAGTTTCTTGAAGATATCATACTCGACAGGAAAACCAGAACTTCACGATGGGGAGATGTGGAGTACTTTCATGTTGGTCTCAAAGTAATGCATTCGAGTAAAGATCGGTGGATGGAGAAAGAAAAAGTGAGGGAGAAATTTCATCACTTGCCAATTGACTGAAAAGGATTTTGGCGGTCCAAAATCTCTTAGTGGGGAGGATTGATCTAGGTGGATATCTAAAAAGTACCAGTGGCATGGTAAAGAGGCTCAAAACTCTAAGTGGTAGAAACTCTATAAAATTAGCATCAGATTGAAGTGCTCATCATCTTGATTCCAATGATGCGAATGACACTCGAATATGATCTCATATGAAGAAGTTAGAGCAAGTCAAAGTTAGGTTTGACTTGGGCAGGTGGCAGGAGAAGATGATGTGGCAGAACTCTTTAGCGAATGGGGAAGTGCCAAGTGGCAGGCCATCATTGGTCCCACATTTCACAGATCACAGAAGGAAGAGTTCCATGGTTAAGGAAATCAACCCTATCACTACTGGTTACGATTTGCAATATCGCAATCGCAGATTGGAGGTAGGTCAATGTTAAAGAATCGGCCCTGGAGCAAGCTAGAGTGTGATGAGATAAATCGCACATCGTACATCACAAAAGGGAAGGTGTTAAAGAATCATGTTGGCTTATTGGGCTTGACCTAGGTTCGGAAGAATTATTTAGCCAAACAAATCCTGCAGCTACCGGCCCTTTCGGCAACAACCCTCGAAGCGCGGACTGAGGTCTCACCCGAGGTAGTAGGGGAGGGTGTTGGAACTAGGTTCCTCACCCTGGGGATGTCTTGGATGTGGTTTGGGGCTCACGCGCTATTCTGCAGCCTCACGCTGCACCAGATCTGTGCAGAACGGAATACCCTTAGCATGCTAATTATAGATTGAATCACTTATTACTAGTTTGATCCAGTTAAGATGGTCTTTAAGCAAACATTTATTACTTTTGGTTACTTTGCACATCAAGATTAACCCAGTTCACATGTATTCCATAGTAGCATATGCCGAGATCATAACAGTTCATTTATCATAAAAGATTAAAATTGCAATTGACACAGATCCACCTTACGCACTTAGCTGCAGGGGTCCGTGCACACAGCTGCAGACTTTCCAGGCCTTTGCACACATAGCTATAGAGCCTCTACCTTCTACCCTACTCCCTCGACTCGGACTTACAGACACTTTCAAGATATTTCCTTTTAGAACCCATTACATTCCATCTTTCAAAAGAAATACCTTTCCCTCCTAGAGCCACGCTCTATTTATACTTTCCCTTGGCCCGCGATCCCTCCGCGGGCTGACTCTATTATTGTTTCTTTACATTATTTTCGGGCGGACTACCCTTTGACTCAACCCACTATAGTTCGCACTCCGCACTTTCCGCAGAGTCTTTTACCCTAATATTACCCAAAATTCTAGGCTTCGCACCACATACTTGTTCTGTGAGGCTTGTGCTACCCAAAAAATTAGCCCCGGAGCAAGCCAAAGTGTGATGTGATAAATCATAGATTTCAAATTACAAAAGGGAAGAGTTACAGAATTGGCCCCCGACAGTTAGGAATGCGATCGCAATATCGCAATCGCATATCGCACACACTACGTTCACAAACCAAAAAGACCAGTCGGTTCCCGCCAATTGCAATATTGTGATGTTCTGTCGGATCCGATATATATTATGAATTGTAGTTGATAATTTCCATCAGGTTTGGCTTTTATCGTAGATCGCTCATCAGATAATGAAAAGGCATGGGGTTTGTCCGCCAATTTAAAAGCACTAATTCTGTTGTAAGAAGAGCTTCGGCGTAAATCACATAGGAAAGAATTTTTTCGACGCGTTTCGAACCAACTAGTGTGGTTCATCATCAGGACGAGTTGAAGAAACAGACCTGGCCTAGCAGGTTAAATAAACTGATGCAGAGACTCCAACGGCTATATAACGGCTAATTTTGACCCTAGGACCCAGCTCAACTATTTAATATTATTATTATTCTTATAATATTAAAATACAATATTTCATTTCTCGAAATTGGTCAAATTAGGTACTATGCATAGAATCTTATGCAATTTATTAATTAAATAACATTAATAAACTAATATTAATGGTTATTGTGAATTAATTATTAGTTTAAATGATTTCTTTTGAGGAACTTATATTATTATTGTTATTTTAGTAATATTAAAATTAATAATGTAATACTCTATTTCTAGAAATTAGTAAAAAATTAGTTATAATGAATAGTAATTTATTGAAATTAGTTATAATGAATAGTAATTTATTTGGTTAAATAACATTCTGTTAATAATAAAATATTACTAATGGTTCTTATAAATTTATTATTAGATTGAGTGATTTCCTTAAAAGACGTAATTATATATTCCTATTCGAAAATAATAATGGAGTAATTTCAAAAATAATAAGTATTTTCTTTATTAAATTAAAAACTAAATATATACAGGAATTATATATTAATGTGATGTTAAATCATTTATCTGTTTACAAAAGATATTAAGCTTGCTACCTATTAATACTATTCATAAGAGGTTGGATTAAATAATTTATTTTATGCATTGAGATAAGAATAATATTTTAATCATATCACCTATAAGGGCCCTACTTATTATTGCTAGTTTGAGGAGTGCAAATACAAATGAAGAAATCACAAATAAACATAAATTGACAATAACATAAATATAAGAATACATCATAATATAGAAACCCTAATAATCTTGATTATATGAACAAACTACATAATACCACCTAGGATAAGGACCTTCATAAAAAAGGTAAAATCAAAATACGATTAATAGTTAAAAACGAATATATAATAACAACAGCATATCCGAAAAGAAAAATCCGCCCGACCCTGAAGAAAGCGTCCTGGGTGAACAGAGAGGGAAGGAAGGAACCCTAAGACGACAGGGCGGGGATCCAACATCTACTGACCTTCCACTCATCATCTCTGTTGAGATTGGTGGGTCTACGCTCAATTTCAATAGCTTCCCTTAACTTGCGGTGATGGAACCTGTCCACCCTGGCAATGACTTTGGCTTCCTCAATGCAGACATGATGCTTAGTCTTGTCTACGTGCTCTGCGAGAGCTGAGGATTTTATTCTTCCATGCCTCAGGTCTGCAGCATGCTCACAAATTCTCTGCTAGATGGAGCGCCCTGTTTCACCTATATAGGGTGTCCCGCGAGAGCAAGGAATCAGATAGACCCCCTTCATGTCCTTGGGGTTAACAGGATCTTAATATTATAAGAATAATAATAATATTAAATAGTTGAGCTGGGTCATAGGGTCAAAATTAGTCGTTATATAGCCGTTGGAGTCTCTGCATCAGTCTATTTAACCTGCTAGGCCAGGTCTGTTTCTTCAACTCGTCCTGATGATGAACCACACTAGTTGGTTCGAAACGCGTCGACAAAATTCTTTCTTATGTGATTTACGCCGAAGCTCTTCTTACAACTATGACAAATCACATAAGTCTCAATTCTACAAGCACTAATTCTCTATGTTAAATTCGTTGGGTTAAGGATTAATGTGCGTTTGAGAGGTTTCATGATGTTCGACAGGGTGTTACTTGCATACTATTTCAGGTCCCAGATTCTCGTTGTGGAAACTACCCGCTTGCTATACTTTTCATTTGTTGAAACTGCCAGGATTGAGGAGTTAGTCGATCAAGTATATATATTGGACCAATAGCAGAAGAAAAATGGGGGACTGGCATAGGAATTCAAAAAATAATTGTGTGCAACAATAACCCAACCATTGGGATGGGGTCCCCTGGGTCAATTTTGGGGTAAAAGCCCAAGTTTTATGTAAAAAGATGGAAAATCTCCGCAAATTGTGGTTGTGGAACACGTAGTTAAGTAAAGAGTCAAAAATGGTTTTTACCCTCTTTTATGTAAGTTAAGTCAGCTTTTTGAAAATCTACCCATGGTCTACAGACCATGGGATTGTATAAATAGGTGTGTCTTAGAGAGTCTAAGACATAATAGAATAATAGAATAATAGAAGTTGTCTATGGGTACGACAGAAGGATTCTAAGTTAGCGTAGAAGGTAGAGGAAAGGCTCTATAGCAGAGTGCACAGAGGCCTAGAGTAGAGTCCGTAGTTGAGTGCATGGACCACTACAACTGAGTGCGCAGGGAAGTCTTGAGTTTGTAAGCTTAATTGAACATCAATAAAAGAAGATTATTCTAGAAATTCCTATGTTTTATTTCTTTACTTCTGTTAGGAATGAATGCGCTTTATGTTGTGATAAATGATGGTTTTGTGAAATAATGATGTATTGATGCGCAACTTTACTAAATCTATATTGTTATCTGAATGTAGTTGATGTTAAGTGCTTACGTGAAGATTATATCATTGTATGTTAAAAATATCGAACACTTAAGTAGATATGAGTAAATACTCGATTAAGAGTAGTCTATGATGCACGTAAGTAGCTAATTCACATGTTCAGGGTCCGCCAAACCCAGTCATAGACCTTCATGGAGGTCCAGAGGCTGATTAAAGGAAGTTACATCAATAAGACATAAGGGCTTATCGATCTACGTGGAGGTAGATATAGGGCACAAAATGGCATCATGTTGATATCTGGGTGAGGAAACTTGGTTCCAACATCCACCAATATTGCTTCGGGTGAGACTTCGGTTCACGCTCCGCGGATTGATGCCGAAAGGGCTAGTGGTGTAGGGATTTATTTGCGCAACTAACTATGAACCTGGATTAGGACCCACTAAGCCAACAAATAGTTATGTTGTCAGGACTGAGTTCTGGATAAAGAGATATGTGATGTCGCATCACTAGAATCCGACCAAGAAGGAAATTGAGAAGTGGTTGGATAGAAATATCAACGAATTTGCGGCACAATAAAATAGAATCCGTGCCTGACGAAAGAACAGTGGTTGGACAGATATTTATACACAAAAATACACAAAATTTTCTTCTACACGTTCCCGACCAAATTATATGAGTGGATCACTAAATTGGCAGATGACCAAGGAAAGTGGAGGTTTTATAGTCCAATAGTGTTGACCCTGTAGCTAGTGCGGAGGTTGGAAGCTTCTGAAGATAAAATCATGCGTGTTTTTTATCACTGGCTTGATCAAGTCATAGGAGGATTTGTGATAGAATTCGTGGTTGATACCTCAGTCATCTACAGTGAAGCAGAGTGACGATTCTTCAAGGGATCGTGAGGTAAGTATTTAAGATCTTTGAATACTTGGATTAAGATGCTCTTGTGCGAAAAGTAGTTTATGCCACTGCCTTGATGTTTGGAACTACGCATAGTTGATAAATCTTTAGAAATCAAGGAAGAAAAAGTCCTAAATATAGTCCATTGATTGGACCTCCTTCAAGTGACGACGAGGGAGTAGCACAGGCTTCACCGCAGAGCGCTATCCAGTTGATAAGGTAGAGCTTTCCGTGGATACCTCATCCACCCACGCCACCTCCACATTCACCTCCACAACATGCACCTTACCCACACCACCACCACCTCCATCGTTGGTCAACATGTCGAATACGATGAAGTTGTCATTTTTCAAGGGCTTGGGAAGTGAGGATCCGGATAAGTTTTGGTTTGTTGTGAAGGCTGCGTTGACAACGCAACAAATAGAAGATGATAATATAAAGAAGGCACAGTTGGTTACCGCCTTATAGGATCACGTGCTGACATGGTATATTAAGTACTACACCGATAACCCCTTGGCATCATTAGCAGACACTCAAACCTCTCTGAACAAAGAATTCGATAAGCCTAAATCTGAATTATGATCAGTAATTGGATTCAAGGAATTCATGATGAGGCCTAGTGAAATGCCCTGGGAATTAGATCAAAGATTGAAGTGCCAGATCCATGAAGTTAATATGAATCTCACAGATAGTCAACACTACGAATGGTTTGTATCCTTGCTCCTACCCCACCTAAGGGTTGCTTTATCACAACAAAAGATAGTAACTTAGGCGGAAGCCCTGGAAATTGTGATGAGATTGCATGAAATACCTATTCAGGACGCTTCTTTGGGGATTCAACAGATCCACGCAGAGTTGCAGAACCTTTGCTTGGAGTTGCAGATCTTGAAAAAGGAAAAATAAACTCGATCGAAGGTACATGAAGAAGTTTGGTGTCTCAAGTGTAAAAATTAGGGGCATGGTAAAGATCACTACCATGTCTTCGCGAATTACATCACTAGGAGGGGGCCTACACCCCTAAGGCAGGAAGCTCCAGTAGGATCAAGCGTGGGGCTCGCGCTTTCGTGCACTACTTGTCAAGTAGTTGGGAAACATGTAACAAACAATTGTCATTTGCTGCAGAAGTTTGTATAGACAACACAAAAATTGTTCTGCGATTTCTGCAAATTGGTAGGCCACGATGAGCACCACTATCAGAGCTATGAATCAATGATGGAGAGGATGCCTACATATCGAATGCAAGAAGAAACTCGGCCTTCGGATCAGGGCACTGGGGGAATGCAGAAAGGATATCAGGGGCACGGACGACGTTGAGGAGGAGAAGGACCTAGTAGGGGTTGGGGGCAGGTCATTTGTTACAATTGCAGAATGCTAGGACACTACGCGTGAGAGTGTATGAATCAGACATGCCCAACATGTTAATACTGCACTCAGTTTGACCACACAATTGACGAATTTCCTGTGATGATGGCTAAGATGTAGGAGAAAAAGGCGCAGCATTAGCATCCTAACCAAAAATTATAGATGATGAGGGTCGAGCCCTGCGAAGAGGATCCCATTGTGAATATTGTGCTACAAAGCGAAATGATGACTGGTGATGATAAAGGGAAACAACCTGAAGAAATTGAGTGGGTTCATAAGGCTCCAAAAAAGGAGGTTAGGTCTGACCTGGAGCATGTGAAGGAAACATTCATGGAATTGAAGAAAATCTTTGTCGAGGCCTCTACCTCAGGAAGTCAGAACAAACTGTCAGATACCAGCGTGCCTACAGAGGTTGACCCCTCTGTGCTTACCACATTCTTGGAGACTTGTATGAAACTATTGCACGAAAAAAGGTTGTAAAAGGGCTACAAGAGTTGATCAACAAATGTTCCAGTAAGTATAATTCTTCTGATGGACCCCGCGTAGTCAGAAAGATCGGTAAGCATAAGGCAAGAACAGGGTGCGAGATGAGGCTTACCGCGGAAATAGGAGACTATGAGATGGACCAGGTTATTCTAGATTTGGGGTCTGACTTGAACGTATTGCTTAAGAAAACCTGGGAGACGATGGGGAGACCTGCCCTACAATGGTCTAGGATTCAACTGAGGATGGTGAACCAACAAAATATTATCCCTATGGGACGATTGCAGGGGGTTACCATAGATATAGAACGTGCGAGATCGATGGCTGGCTGATTTTGAAGTAATATAAATTGTTGATGATAACAATCCATACCCCATGATCCTAGGAATCTATTGGGCTATTGATATGAATGGGGTTATCAATTTGAAGAAGCGGACAATGTCCTTTGAAAGGAAATCGCTCCGTGTTGTAGTACCATTGGACCCTGCAGAAGGACCGTGCTATACCGAACCAATCCATGACTATGAGGAGAGTGATGATGATTTGGATCAGATCTATAAAATCACAACACAAGACAAAGACTGGGTTAATCCAACAGTTGATGGGCAAATTTCATGGGACTACAAAAGTTCCTGTACTTTGGATTCAAACAAAAAGCTGGAACATTGGCAAAACGGGCTGCATGAAGTGTCCACATTGTGCTGCAACATGATGACCAAATCGCTATGCTGTGTGTCATCGAAGGTAAGAAATTTTCCCTATTATGATGGTTTAACTGACGTGGATAAATTTTTGGATTCTTTTGAAAGAGAAGTTCCAGAGGATTACCACTTTTAGGCATTAGACTAGGCATTGCGCATTACGCCCGCTCGGTGGTGGGGTATGCACAAAGATAACTTTGATGAGTGGCACGATTACAAAAGGATGATGAGAACATGATTTGTTCAACCTAAAGTATGGGTAATAGAGATGTATGATGGGAGGAATGATCCGTGCAATCACTTGGGCAAATGGACTAAGGTTTATGGAATAGAGCTGCATCCAGAATGGGTGCATTTATTTTGTCACACTCTGGACATAATCCCTATGAATTGGTATTTGGAGATAGAGCTCCTCCACAAAACCACAGAATGGAATGTCTTAAGAGAAGGGTTCGTGATAACATTCATCTTTGAAGATGGGTTCGAAAGAATTGATGAGGCGCTGTAGGAGATTAAGGCACCGATCTTCCGAATCCTGCAGGATCCTTTGGAATTGATTAAAACATATTGGAGCACCCAGTTGCGTCATGCAGTAGAATGATATAACATGACTACCAAAGTCGAGGATGAGGATCCAAGGAATATTAACATCCCAGAAATAGAAGGCCACCACGAATTTGAGGGACCGGAGATAGAGAATCCAGACATCACCGTACCATTGAAAATTAGGCAAGTAAACATTGGCATAGAGGCTGAGATGAAGTTTGCGAAGATTGGGGATTTATGGGATGATGCTACAGTAGATAAAGTCACTGAGTTTCTCCGTGAATATCAAGATTTTTTCCCTACAAAATTTTTAGACTTGAAAGGCATCATAGACTATTTGGGAATGATGAAAATAACTCTGAAACCGGACATGAAGCCTGTTAAGTAGAGGCCATATCGCCTTAATCCCAAATACAAGGAAAAGGTCCACTTGGAGTTGGACAAGATGCTTGAAGCAGGTATTATTGAATCCGTGGAGGAGTCTGCTTGGGTGAGTCCAACGGTAGTTCAAGAAAAGACGCAGAAGAACGAAATAAGGATTTGCATATATATCAAAAAGCTTAACGATGCCTGTGTCCATGATACCTTTCCAACACTGTTTACTGATGAAGTACTAGATAATTTGGGAGGATAGGAAGCCTATTCCTTCACTGATGGGTTCTTTGGGTAGCACCAGATTAAGGTTGCACCATAAGATAGGAGTAAGACAACCTTTGCAACAGAATGGGGTTGTTTCCAGTATACGGTAATGCCATTTGGACTCAAGAATGCACCTAAAATATTCTCTCGTGTAGCCATCACGACGTTCAAAGAGTACATTCACAAATTCTTGGAGGTCTATTTTGATGAATTGATAGTGTTTGGGCTAGTCAAGCACCACGTAGACAATCTGCGCTTAATGTTGGATACGTGCTGAAGGTATCAGATTGTGCCAAACCTAAAGAAGTGCTTGTTTTGTGTCCCCTTTGGGATTTTTCTAGGTCATGTGGTATGAAGGCAAGGACTCATGGTGGAGCTTGCCAAGATCATGGTAATAATCAATTTGGAAGCCCCAAGGAGTGTTAAATAGCTACGTGCAATGCTGGGCCATACCGGGTATTATTAAAAGTTCATCAAGGCTTATGCTTATATTACCGCACACATGGAAAAGTTTCTAAAGAAGGATGCTACATTCTGTTGGAATGAAGAATGTCAGTGCAATCTAGATGTCTTGAATGAGAAAATGGTTACCACAATGATCTTGGTCTTCCCAGACTGGAAGAAAGAATTCCACGTGCACATTGATGCCTCATGTATTGCATTGGGAGTAGTACTAACACATACTGGCAAAGGAGAACTGGATCAACCTATAGCATTTGCAAGTAGAAAATTGTTAAACGCTGAGAAGAATTACTCCACCACAGAGCGCTAGGGATTGGCTATGGTGTATGTGCTCTAAACGTTCAAGCACTATCTATTGGGTGGACATTTCAAGATGTACATAGACCACTCTTCCTTGAAGTACCTAGTCAATAAACCCGTGTTGGAGGGAAAATATGCCAGTGGCTATTGTTATTCCAAGAATATTATTTTGAGGTAATTATGAAGCCGGGAAGGTTGAATGTAGGACCTGATCATCTGTCGCGCATTGAGATAGGAAAGGATCCTAGTAATTTGGAGGAAGGACTATGTGACGCACAGCTCTTTGCGGTGCGCATAGCAAATAACCACTTTGCAGATATTATCCATTTTTTGACCACAGGAATGGCTCCAGAAGGGTACACCAGTTAGCAGAAGAAAGAATTGGTGGTGCGCGTGGCAAATTTCTCAGTGATTGCCGGCCAATTGCATAAGATAGGGTTGGACAAGATACTTCGACGTTATGTGACTGACCGTGAACGAAGCAGTATCCTTGCTTAAACTCATGGAGGAGATGCAAGAGGGCATTATGTAGGAAAAGAAACAACGCAAAACATTTTGCACACTAGGTTATGGTGGCCGATACTGCATAAAGATTCTAAAGCATATTGTAGGGCATGCGATGGATGTCAGAGAATGGACAGACCATCATTGAGGGATGAGCTACCTCTAAAACGACAGGTGTTATTGCAGTCATTTGAGAAATGGGCCATTGATTTTGTAGGGCTGATTCAACCCCCACGCAATAAAACTCGTGCGTGTTATATCATCACCGCGACATAGTTGTTGGATGTGGAGCATGATTGTTCAGAGGTCTTTGTTTTAGCCAGATGTATACCCCAGGAAGTTTTTACACCCCTCCACGCGGGGGGTGCGAAGGGGACTTATGTTTAGTTTAGGGTTTTTTTCCCTAGAAGGCAACCCCTCTCTTTGTATAAGGGCATTTTATTTGAGGTTGTGTAAAAGATGTGTATTCTCTGAGCGAGAAGCAGAGAGGTGAGACTGTGAGAGAAAATAGAGGATATTACAGCGGATCTGCTGTAGGTTGTGTCTCTTCATTTTGCTGGATAATAGAAAGGAAGGACTGGTTGTTCGGGGTGGATGTAGCCCAAACTGGGTGAACCACGTATATCTGTGTGTCTCTTGTTTTATGCTTTTTCTATGTTTATGTTTCTGCAATATTTTATGTGTTCCATTTCTCCGTAATATATAATTTTCTAACAACTGGTATCAGAGCCGAAGGTCTATTTGCCTGATAAACTCGCAGGAAAGAAGGGTTCCTCATTCAAATGGGGTAATGGCGAAAGATGGTAAGTTTAGGGTCAAGAAATTTAACAGCCAAAACTTCTCATTGTGGAAGATGCAGATGGAAGATTATTTGTATCAGAAAGATCTATACCTACCATTGGGCAGAAAAATAAATATGCCGATGGGTATGACAGATGAAGAATGGAACCTTCTTGATAGAAAGGCACTCGGAACAGTACGGTTGTGCCTCAAAGCGTTGGTCGCCTTCAACATTTCGAAGGAAACAACGACAGAGGGTTTGATTAAGGTGTTGGAGAAACTATATGAAAAACCCTCAGCCTCAAACAAGGTATTTCTTATGAAACAATTATTTAATATGAAGATGTCGAAAGGTGGATTTGTTGCAGACCATTTAAATGATTTTAATATTGTTACAAGTCAGTTATGTTCTGTAGGGGTATACTTTGATGATGAAGTTAGAGCTCTGTTATTCTTGTGCTCATTACCAGAAAGTTGGAATGGTTTGGTAATGGCTATTAGTAACTCTGTTTCTGGATCTAGTACTTTAAAGTTTGATGATGTTGTCGGTGCTATCCTTAGCGAGGAAATGCAACAGAAAAGCTCCGGTGAGACATTGGGTAATGCTTTGAGTGCAGAGTCTAGGAGAAGAAAAATGGAAAGAGGAGAGAGCTTAGGATATCGCAGTAAATCAAGGAAAGGCAGATCCAAGTCTAGATCAAGGATAGCGTGCTAGAAATGTGGAAAGGAAGGACACCTAAAGAAAGACTGTAGATCTCAGAAGGGAAAAGAAGGAGATGCACAGAAAGAAAACAATCATGAAGCAAATGTGATAGGTGAGGTGTTACAAGATGCTTTGATTCTTTCTTTCGAAAATATTATGATTCCTGGGTGGTAGATTCATGGGCCTCATTCCATGCCACACTGATAGGAAATACTTTTCATGACTATGTTCAAGGAGATTTTGGACAAGTTCGTTTGGGTGATGATAAACCCTGTAAAATTGTTGGAATGGGTAAGGTTCTTGTAAAATATCAGAATGGAAACCAATGGCTATTAAAGGAGGTAAGGCATGTTCCAGATCTAAAGAAAAATTTGATTTCAACAGGGCAGTTAGGCGGTTAAGGTTGTGTGACAACTTTCACAGATAAAGCTTGGAAGGTCACCAAAGGAGCCCTGGTAATAACAAAATGTGAAAAGGTTGGTACATTGTATTTATGCAATGGTATTTCTAACTTTGTTAATGCTTTAACTTCAAAAGGAGCAAATGCAACATTATGGCATCATAGGCTGGGACACATGTGTGAAAAGGGGATGAAGATTCTTCACTCAAGGAATTTGTTTTCAGGTTTGAAGAATGTTGATTTATACTTCTGTGAAAATTGCATTTATGGAAAACAGAAGAGAGTCAGATTTCTCAGGGTTGGGAAGGAAAAGAAGAGCAAAAAATTAGAGCTTTTTCATATAGATGTATGGGGACCTGCTCAGGTATCATCTCTCAGTGGCTCTCGTTATTATGTTACTTTTATTGATGATGCAACTAGAAAACTTGGATTTATTATATTAAGAATAAATCTGATGTATTTGATACTTTCAAGAAATGTAAAACTTTGGTTGAGATTGAGACAGGAAAGAAAATGAAGTGTCTTAGATTTGACAATGGAGGTGAATATTGCAGCAAAGAGTTTGATAGTTATTGTTTAGAGCATGGAATTCGCAGAGAGAAGATAGTTCCAAGAACACCACAAGAAAATGGTGTGTCAGAAAGTATGAACAAAAAAATCATGGAGCGTGCAAGGTGCATGAGATTGTATGCAGGATTTCCTTTACAGTTTTGGGAAGATGCTGTAAATACTGTTGTTTATCTAATAAACAGAGGGCCTTCAATTTCCTTGGATGGTGGTGTTCCAGAGGAAGCATGGACAGATAAAAAGGTAAACTACTCTTTTTTAAAGCATTTTGGTTGTGAGGCCTTTGTCCATATTAATAAAGAAAATAGAACAAAGCTTGAGGCAAAGTCAAAGAAATGTACCTTTATTGGATATGGTGTTAATGATTTTGGTTATCGCTTATATGATTAAGAAAATCACAAAATCATTAGGAGCAGAGATGTAATATTCAATGAAAAGGTCTTGTATAAGAATCAGTTGCAGGAAAAGGAACAAGAAAAGGAAAACAAGGAATATGCAGTTCTTGATGAAATCACTGAAAAAGTAAAGGTGCCTGAAAATAATAATAATCAACAACCACAACAACAGCAACCATCACAACTACAATAGGCACCCCAAACACCTGAAAGTGGTGTTAGAAGACCTACCAGGATAAGTAGACCCCCTGAATGATACTCTCCTTCATTATATTATTTATTTTTGACTGATTCTGGTGAACTCGAATGTTATGAAGAAGCAATGCAGGTTGAAAGCAGGAAGAAGTGGGAGGTAGCCATGGAAGAAGAGATGGACTCCTTAATGCATAACTAGACTTGGGATTTAGTCAGGTTTCCTGCAGGAAAACTACATTGAAGAATAAATGGGTTTACAGGTTGAAGGAAGAAGATGGAGGAAAACAGAGGTACAAAGCTAGACTTGTGGTGAAGGGGTTTGCACAGAAGAAAGGTATTGATTTTGATGAAATATTTTCTCCTGTTGTTAAAATGACTTCAATCAGAACTATTTTGAGTCTTGTAGCAGCTGAAGATTTGCATCTTGAGCAGTTAGATGTAAAGACAACCTTTCTCCATGGGGATTTGGAGGAAGAGATATATATGCAGCAGCCACAAGGATATGAAGTGAAAGGGAAGGAGAAACTTGTGTGCAGGTTGAAGAAGAGCTTGTATGGCTTAAAACAGGCTCCAAGGCAGTGGTATCTAAAATTTGACAAGTTTATGTCTGAGCAAGGTTATACTAGATGTCACTCTGATCATTGTGTTTATCTGAAAAGCAAAATGATGGCAGCTATATTATATTGTTATTGTATGTAGATGACATGCTTGTTGCAGGATCTAACTTGCAGGAAATAAATGTGCTCAAAAGAAAATTGGCAAATTCATTTGCAATGAAGGATTTGGGAGCTGCAAAACAAATCCTTGGTATGAGAATAACTAGAGACAGGAAAAATCGTAAATTAACATTGTCTCAGAATGAGTACATACAAAAGGTGTTGAAAAGATTTAACATGCACAATGCAAAACCAGTTAGTACACCTTTTGCTAGCCATTTCAAACTTAGTAAGGAAATGTGCCCAAAGACCCAAGAAGACATGGATTATATGTCTAAAGTTCCATATGCATCAGTAGTTGGAAGCTTAATGTATGCAATGGTCTACACAGGGCCTAATATTACACATGTAGTAGGAGTTGCAAGCAGGTACATGAACAATCCAGGAAAGGAACATTGGATGGCAGTGAAATGGATTCTCAGATATTTGAAAGATACCACAAATCAAGCATTATGCTTTGGTGGTTCAAACATTTCTCTACATGGATATGTTGATGTAGATATGGCAAGTGACAAAGATAACAGGAGGAGGACTACAGGATATGTATTTACTGTCGGTGGAACAACTGTCAGTTGGGTTTCAAAAATCGAAAGTGTTGTTGCACTTTCAACAATAGAAGCAGAGTATGCTGCTGCTACAGAGGCTAGTAAAGAATTATTTGGTTACAAAGCTTTATGGGTGAATTGGGTAAGTAGCATGATATGGGCATGTTATATAGTGATAGCCAAAGTACCATTCATCTTTCAAAGAACTCAGCATTTCATTCTAGGACTAAACACATACAGCTGAAGTACCATTTCATACGATCAATGTTGGAAGATGGAGAGTTGGAGATGGAAAATATACACACTAGCCAGAATCCTGCAGATATGCTAACAAAAGTTGTAACCAAGGAGAAATTGAGAATATGCTCAATTGCAATTGGTCTTCAAGGATGACGATGAAGATGATAAATAGCCAAGTCCAAAGAGGAGTGATTGTCCAACAAATCAAGCAGCGATGGAGTTGCTACAATCATTCTCCAAGTAGGAGATTGTTGAATGTGGAGCATGATTATTCAGAGGTCTTTGTTTCAGTCGGATGTATACCCCAAGACGTTTGTACACCCCTCCACACGGGGGGGTGCTGGGGGGACTTGTCCCCCCCGTGGGCGTCCAGGGGGCCCGATCCCCCCCGACTAGGGCGTCCAGGGGGCAGTGGTCCCCTAGCGGGGGTTCGAGGGTAGTGCCCCCGAAGCTAAAAACAAATGTAAAATTGCCTTGTAAAAGTATAGTAATTTCTAGTCAATCTGGGCCGTTCATTAGGTGGATGATTTGATGGTAGAACTTATGTTTAGTTTAGGGTTTTTTTCCCTATAAGGCAACCCCTCTCTTTGTATGAGGGCATTGTATTTGAGGTTGTGTAATAAATGTGTATTCTCTGAGCGAGAAATAGAGAGGTGAGACTGTGAGAGAAACAGAGGATATTACAACAGATCTGCTGTAGGTTGTGTCTCTTCATTTTACTGGATAATAGAAAGGAAGGACTGGCTATTCGAGGTGGACGTAACCCAAACTGGGTGAACCACGTATGTCTATGCCTCTCTTGTTTTATGAATTTTTTGTGTTTATATTTTTTCAATATTGTATGTGTTCCATTGCTCTGTAATATATAATATTCTAACAGGTCCACCGTTGATGGCCCATAAATACAATGTAATATATATATATATATATGTGTGTGTGTGTGTGTGTGTGTGTGTGTGTGTGTGTGTGTGTGATGGTTGTTGAGAAGGGTTCGGCGGGGGTTATGGCCACCAACCCGAAACAATATATGTGGATTTTTGTTGCGATTTGGCCGGCGGGGAGTTATGGCTCATCGGCCTTAAAAATACATGTGTTGTTTAATATGCAATAGGTGTTTAAAGGGGTTATGGAACCAATGAAAGAATGCCAAGTGTTAATGGCTATTGCATTGTCATGTGGGTCCCACATGCTCACTGGGATGCCATGTGGCACATTGTGGGCCCCACTTTCCCCTGTCATGTGAAACTTTGAAGAGCTCTATCTTTCGCATACGAGCTCAGTTTGATGAATTGTTCACACCACTGCAATCACGATGACGAGATCTTCGATCTAGTCCTATATCGAAGTCATTATGAGCACTTTTATTTTTGATCCCTCTTTGTCCTATGTGTCTCTGTGGAGCCACCTAAATCATCAGGCAAGAAAGGAATACTTTTGTAATTATTTGTTTATTAATACAGATAACTCGATTTCTGAGTTTGTGAAGTGTGAATGGAGTAATTGAATGAATTGTGTGTGAATTAGAAGTAATTTTGCATAACATAAGTTTGCAGGTGTGTAGAACCATAGACGAAGTGTAGAGAAGTGTGTTACGAGTTTATACACAGACAATATTGGAGAAACCTTAATGTTACAGTGAAGGAATACTGTAAGGGTTCTTAAAACCTAAGGAGTTACACAACAGAAGTGTAAAGGTGCGAAGGAATGAAGAATGAAGCTGAAGATCAGAATCAGAATAGTTGAAGACTGGAAGGCGAGAACAAATACACAGACAAAAACCTGAACAAATGGACTATTACACAATAAGAAATAAAAGAATGTAGTAGCAAAGCACAATCGTTGGATCAATCATATCAACGAACAAGAGTAATGGAGATAGACGGCCAAGATTAAGTCACGTAGAATAAAGTTAAGAAGATGGATGGCAGATATTAAAACCATGTGTAGAATAGTGGAGCGTTCTACGGAAATAGTAAGTGGTATCTCGCATGGTCTTAAAGTGGTAAGCGGTATTTATAAAATTCACGCGATACCTTTAGCAGGTGACACGTAGCACACAGTGGAAAGAGAAAAACACTTTTCTCACATGCTCTCGGTCTAATATCGATCATGCATGTAATCTGTGTGAGATTACATGATCACCGTTGGATTGAGGTAGGAGAAATAAACGGTGGAGATTTAATGCACTAAGGATTCAGTCTGAAGAAGTGAGTGGATGACATGATAATCGTCGGATCGAGGAGATAGATCAATGGTGTGGATTGAACGTGATAAAGGGAGCATCGATATATGTGCAAAGGTCTGTGGAATGGCGAAAAGGTAAGGTTTAAGTTGGTTTATGGAATATTTATATTATTAAGAGAGTTATAATAGAAATGAGCAGAATAATGTATTATGGGTTAGGTTGAGTTTAACCAAAGTCCAAAGGCCATGGTATGGTTAATATGCGTGGGTGATTACCAAAGTATTAAGTTATAAGGATTAAGAGAGAACCAAATATATTTCCGCTTAAAGAATTAAACTTTGATAAAGTGGGCTTTCATCGAATATTGTATTTCCACTTAGTAGAGTTTAATTAAAGAGAATTGAACATCGAGTTATGGAAGATTTCCCTAAGAAAGGAACTTTGGAATTCCTGGGACACACATAGTGTGACATGCAATGTTAATTGCGTAATGTGGGTGTATGCGACTTAGGCTGCACCATTGGGGTATATGTGGCCTAGGCTGGCATCAAATAACCTTCTAATATTATTTGTAGTGAGTTGTGGAGGGTGGAAATCACAAGGAGCATGAGCGGTTAGGGTTTCTAGGGTCTCCACGACTTTGTCCTGACACCCATGCTTGTGTACTACCAAACGAAGGCCTACAAATGGACTTGCGGAGCACTGCTGAGGAAGAAATGAATGGTATGACAAGGGAGGAAGAGATCCCCTCCTATAGGAAAATCGCAGCGGGAGAATTGAGCCAGCATGGAGCAACTGGCAGTAATGGAGGAAGAGGCAAAGGAATACCTATATTGGGAGCTAAATGGCAAGTGGGTTTGGGAGGAAAATTCCTGCCAAGAGCTTCCAAAAGACCAAGATTCGTTATCCTGAATAACAAACTGGAGGAATATCAAAAATACATGAAGGACCATGCCCTTATCTGCAACTTCACTGGGGCATGGCCGACAAAGAAAGAGTTTATTAAGTGGATCCAGCAAATATGGAAACTAAAAGGCCGCATCAATCTCAAGCTTGGGGCAAAGGGATTTTTCATAGTGATATTCTCAAATCTCGAAGACAAAGAAAGGGTTTTCGAAGAAGTGTCATATTTTTCCAACAATGCAAGACTCTTCATTAGTCATTGGGAAGAATGCTACATCCCAGATCAGTAGAAACTCCTAGCTGCCCCAATTTGGGTTCGACTATTCAGCTTACTAATGGAATTTTGGGATCCAGAGATCTTAGAAGTAATTGGTAACTCTATTGGCACCTTCGTTAAAGTGGTAGTTTCGACAAGAAAAGGCATATACACTTCCTATTCCTGGATCTGCATTTACATGAATATTACGAAGCCACTCCAAGATTACATAGAGCTAGAATGTCATGATGAAGTATGGTCACAACCTTTATACTATGAACACATACCATTCAGGTGTTGTCGATGCCATGAATATGATCACTTGTTTGAGCCATGACCCCTTAACCAGAAAGAGAACCCCTCTACGGAGAGAAGGGCAAGGGAATCGATGGTAAAGGAAGATGGTGAAGGGTTTCAGGAGGTGCAATGGAGAAAACAAAACTAGAGGTAGCCAGGGAACCAGAGCGCAAACCAAACTGAGAAAGAACAAAGACCCCAGAACCAATTTTTGGTACTACAGGAGGACGACATGAGAGAACCCATGAGGGACAACAACCCGGAAACGGGAGGCCAAAAAGATAAAGAAATGGAAGCGAACAAAAAGAAGAAGATAGAGACAAAGGAAAATCAATGAATGATGGACACCATGCAAATGGTGGAACAAACCCTAATGGAGATCGATAACCAGAAAGAGGACTTAAGTGCATAAGAGAAAGTCATGAAGTGGCTACTACAGGAATGGAGACATTTTGATGAAATATTCATCTCAGAAGACTAGAAGAAACTCAATAAGGACACTTTTCAACAATATAAAGACAAACAGTGCTCAACAATAATATGCCAACCTGACCATTTAGGGTCCCAAGTCAGCCAAGGGCAAAAGGCAGGAATGAAAGGAAAAGGAGGAAAAAAAAGAGGAAGGAGAACGATGAACGAATCCATCCAGATGGTTGGTGAGATGTTGGTCAATTTGGGAAGAGTAGTACCATTGTCAGAAGTTTTCGGTCAACCCCTAAAATTGTTGAAATTATTATTACAACTTGGAACATTCAAGGCCTCAATAGCAAAGACAAACAAAGGTACCTTAAAGAGAGACCAAATAAAGACAAACCAAGTATTATGATAGTATAGGAAACTAAAATCAGTAAAAGAAAACTGAAAGAAATTATGGAGCACTTTAAGCATGAGTATCAGGTCATGGCCCAGGATGCTAATGGTAGCACAGGGGGGCTAGAGATTCTTTGGAATCCAGAGGAAGTCTGGTTTGAAAACTAGGATAGCCTACCAAGAATCCTCACAGGAAAATTTCGAAATATAGGATCCAATGAATGTGTTTTGTTCACAGGGGTATATGGACCTCATATCCCTGGAGAAATAGGGGCCTTCCTACAAATGTTGGTAAATCTGAGGAACCTATACCCAGAGGAATTATGGATAGTGGGGAGGGTGGGGGAGGGGGGAATTTAACATGATTACAACCTTAGGGGAAAAAAGGGTTGAATGAGAAGGGAAGATGCAGATATGGAAACCTTCAGTGAAACCATAACAAATTTATGCCTCGTTGATATGCCCACAATCAATGGTGTTCAAACTTAGAACAACAGAAGAGGAGGGAGTCATTACATATAATGCAGACTGGATAGGTACCTACTCTTGGAGCAGCTGATAAGACGAGATATTGCCATAGAAGCTTTGATCCTCCCATGCATGGGGTAAGACCACTGGCCAATACAACTAGAGGTGGACCTAAAATAAAGACCAAGGAACCGCCCCTTTAGGTTTGAATCCTTCTGGCTTAGAGACATGGGTCTCCTTATAAAAATAAAGGAATGGTGGACACGAAGTGAACAACATGGAAGAAACATGATGCACACCTTCCAACTGAAACTTAAAGAGATAAACAATAAGCTCAGGAAGTGGAATAAAGAAGAATTTGGACACATTATCAAGGATCAGAATAGATAATAAAGCGTATGGTGGGAGTCCAACAGAACAATATTCAGGTAGGGAGGTTTGAAGAATTGGTCAGAGAAGAAGGACTATAAGTAAATAAGATGGAGGAAAGAAGAAAGTAGGAAGAGATCCTCTAGAAATGGAAATCTCGAGCCCATTAGTTGAGGGAAGGAGAACGGAATACAATATTCTTCCACAAAGCCATGGTGCACCATTGTCAACATAACATAATTTACTCGTTAAAGGATGAGGAAGGACATCGCAAAGTTGAACATGAAGAGATGGAAGAACTTCTGGGTCAACCACTTCAAAGAACTTCCAATGGAAACCCCTGAGAATAGAATGGGATCCACTCAAATAATCATGCAACATATACCACATCTAATAACTTGAGACCAGAATATGGCCCTGATGCACATAGCTACCGTAGAAGAAGTGGAAGAGATAGTGAGAGGAATGTAAAAGAATAAAGCCCCTAGACTTGACAGGTTCACCACAGAATTCTATCAAGCCACCTGGAAATTCATGGGGCAAGATATCCTTGAGGTTGTGGAGGAATCGAGATGTAACCAAAAGGTATGTCCCAGTCTTAATTCTACTTTTATAGTGTTGATTCCTAAAACTGCTAAGTTTGATGATCCTCAAGGATTTCGGCCCATTGCCTTATGTAATGTCATTTACAAGATTACTCTACTCTCATTGTAAAATGTCTAAAGCCTCTTCTCCCCAACCACATCTCTCCTGAACAAATAGGATTTGTTGAAGGGAGACAAATCCTCGATGGTTTCATCACATCTCAAGAGGTATTTCACTCTCTTAAGACCCATAAGATTCCTGGTATGATGATAAAGTTCAATTTATCCAAGGCATATTTAAAACTTAGCTGGGAGTACCTGACGAGTATCCTCAAAGCCTATGGCTTCACCCAAAGATGGATAAACTAGATCCTTGCCATGATATCCTCTCTGGTTTTCTCTATCATGTTGAATGGGACACCTACCTCGATGTTCAACCCAACTCGGGGCCTTAGGCAAGGGGTCCCTATATTTCCCTTCATATTTATCATAGCAGTAGAAGGACTAGGCTGATTCATAAAACATGAGGTTTGTGAATCCCATCTTCAAGGCATAAGGATATGGGGCAATGACATGTCCATCACCCATCAGCACTTCGTCAATGACATTATGCTTTTCTTTAAAGCCTCCCTGAAGGAAGCCTGTCAAATTAGAGAAATTCTAAACACCTTTATGGGAGCCTCGGGGACCATGATAAATAACGAAAAATCTTGCATTTGTTTCTTCAATGCCCAAGGGAATGTTAAGAACTATCTAACCAAAATCCTAGGGTTCATTAATGGAAATCTACCGTCCAAATATCTAGGCCTGCCCCTCTCTCATAGCTCTTTAAGAAATTCTTGTTGGCAAAACATCCTCCAAAAACTTCAAGGAAAACTCAATTGTTGGACTTTTAGATTTCTTAACATAACTGGTAGAACAATTCTTCTCAAATCCATGCTACAATTGATTCTCGTATACCAACTCTCAGGCATGGCTGCCTCAAAAGGATCATGTTCCAAAATGGTGGATATTTTCAAAAAAATATTGTGGGGTGGAGCACAACAAATCAGGAAATGGGCACTGGTATCATGGAAAAGTTTGATAAAAAAGAAATTGGATGGTGAGCTAGGCCTCAGAGACCCCTACATCTTGAACCAAACCATGGGAGAAAAACTTTGGTGGTGATGTGTTAAACTAATTTATTATCACAAATTAACACAAGTATTCATTATCAATTCAGGTTTGTAGAACTTGGAGGCATGTCCACAATGTATGGATATCACATGTAGCCAAGCTTAGAAGATAAAATATAAAGAATTAAATAAGTGCATATTACAAATATAAATCTATTTAAACAATTTCTAATTCACTTCTGCAATTTCTATGAGATGAAGTGGATCTTAACTTAAAAGATCCATTTGTGTCCTTATTCTACAATATTGCTTGATGAATAGAAATAAAAAATCATTAATTAACAACAGCTCAAGATGCATAAATAAACAATGAAGGAGACTCCTACCTTAAGATATCTTTGTTATTCTTCATCATAATTCACTCATCATTATGCTATTGTTAGGAAACTAAACTTGCATAAAACTGCTTAAACACACTAAAGATGAATTCTAGTTTTGATCCATTAATTCAATAGAAGGAGGATTCAACTTGAACACTTTATGCCCTATGTTTTGACTTGATGCTCTACAAGTATTTTTATGAGTCCCTGATGACAGCCTCCCTTGGTTTTTTATAATTTCTTGTTGATTTTATTATCTTAATGAGACTTCAGAAGAAGAAATATGGCATGTTTATTTTGACTTCCCCCTTAATGTGTTGGAAGAGCCTAACATGATACAAGTGTGCCACACTCTGTCCTCTATCACAAGTGAAGAATTTCTTAATAATCAAGACTATAAGAGATTTTTTGGCGTAAATCACATGATATTTCATTTGTCGACACATTTAGAACCAACCAGTGTGGTTCATCATCCTCTATCACAAGTGAAGAATTTCTAAATAATCAAGACTAGTTCCCCCCATAGTTCATTGAACCACTCCCTGGGTATGCCTTTGGCCCTGTCAAAGGCTCCCTTCATGTTTTTCTCCAAGAAGAAATTCCATGTTTTCTCCTTGAAGTGTAGACCTTTCTGATAATTTTCCCCCATCAGTGGAAGGTCTAATGCTTGGGAAATGTATCCCTGAGTCACTAGAATGATTAGGTTCCCTACCCTTGTTTGCTCCTGAGTATAGTTATTCACAAATTCTCTAGTTATCCCCTAACTGTGACCATTGAACCTTTGTAAAAACCCTATAAGCCCTGCTTGATACAAATTTTCTACTGTTTCCTTCTTCCATTGTTCTATTTGAAATTTTGGCTCTATGCTAGTGGTCATATTTTCTGAAAACTAGTGGATATAACCTTCTACTGTTATTAACTTCATTTTTAACAATAAAAATAACAGTCATTTGTGCATAAAAATCCTTTTTGATTCAGTTTGTAGAAGGATTACCCCTCTCCTATTATTCTTTAGAATGATAAAACCAAGCTTATTTTTGTCTCTAGCTTTCTGCAATTAATGAATCAATGTTTTTTATTAACCTCTGTAACTAAAAAAACAAACACAACTACTTTCTCTGATGTAAAATCCACTCTTGGCTCTGTCCCTTTTTATCACAACCCTGTTCTATCCATAGAAACAAAGTATTCCTTTTCATGCATAACATTGTTTATAAGAGAAGACTTGGAAATCGATCTTTGTTTTTTTTTTAAACAAAATGATATCATGTTTTTTTCCCTTTTCAATTGTCCTTGTCACTCTCCTAACTTATTCATATGTCAAACAACATTATTCAGATCTCGTTCATCTATCAAACTAGAGTTATTTCTTCATTTACTATTTGTTAAATTAATGCCGTTGTGTATGCAATTAATCTTACTGTCTATGCAATCAAATTCATTGTTTATGCAATCAAATTCATGATTTATGTCACTGTCTGTGCAATCAACCCATGATTTTTGAAATTTGAACTCATTGTTTACACAATTGAACCACCTTTTATGCTATTTAAACTCGCTGTGTACTCAATGAATCCATTTTTTTTATGCATTTCTTTGCAAGTTCAATACTTTGTTTCATTGACCAATTTGGTGTAGAAATGTATTCATGCAACCAGAACTTAACTTATCGTTCTATCTCATTACCCAACATGTGTTTATGTTATCAGAATTACAACCAAACACTTTGTTTTAACTCAGTGACAACATGTATTTTCAAAACTCCATTTTAACACTTTGTTTTCATTATTCAATCTCGGCAAATGGCTATGTTTATGTATTCAAAACTACACTAAACACTTCGTTTCATTACTCAAGCTCAAAGAAAACATTTAGTTCTGAAATCAAACATTCAATTCGGTGATTTGATGAGTGAACCTGGAGGTTCCAAATGGGGCTACCTGGCTACAATGATTTATATTGATTTTCCTTTGATCATGACCCAACAGACCTGCATTTTATTATGGTTTCCCCTTATTAAATCTCGGTTCAAAACATCTATTCCTTGACTGATGGCAGAGACAGCTAATGAAAAATGACAACAGAAGTTGGAGCACTTTCCTATCATGGAGTTTAACTTCTATTTTAATGAAAGAATTGCAAGATTTTCTCATAACAATCTGTTGCATTCAATGAGGGAGATCAAGTTTCGATCTTACCTTGTTTTGCACGAGATCTCTTTGAACTAACTCCACTTTCTTTGTTAGTCTTCTCGGCCTATCTCTTAATCCTCTCTGAATTTCCTTCTTATCACTCCAATCCCCAACCGCTATATCTTCTGCCTTTTCCTTCTCAGTTCTCTTTCCTCTATTTTCATGTTTCAACACTCCTCTCAGGCTGTCAACTGTATGCTAAATGCTTTTGCAATATTTCGATGCTCTCCCTAAGCCTTCAGAATGACTGTGATGGTGGAGAGGGAACAATATCCACCACACTTTGTGTATACAATGGCAGACTCTATGTATTCAATAGTAGACTATATGTAAACTCTCGGCATTGTTTTGAAACCTCTGCTGTTTGTATTTAAAATTTCGTTTGACTATTTTACCTGTTGTATCCTCTGGTGGCTTCCATCATGGGCGTTCCTCATTCCATTTTGGTTGTCGTGGTTGTCCCACATACCATTTCGTAGTATTGTCGCGACTTCATTTTTCGACCTTGAATGATATGCTACTTATGCCAACGTATTATTTGCAAACCATATGGTTTATTATAGTTGGCTCATACTTGTTATGCATTGTGTTTTGATTGCCATTTGAATAGTTTTGGTTGCACGGTGTATGGTCTTGTTTCCATTCAACTGTCATCGTACTTTCCCTTATATCCACTACCTCCATTACCTATGGCTTATTCCTCTGAAGCACTCATGACATGCATTTGCATTGTTTGATTATTATAATAACCCTTGTCACTTCAATAATATCATTCTTTATGCGCTATTATATCTTATTACAATAAATCGTTTCCACTTTATATTTTTTATAATGTGCATGTTTCGATATGTATTTATTTCAATAGATCTCTTTTTAATTTTAAAAATGACCATATTTAGGTCATGTTTTAAAATTAATTCCATGATACTAATGTCATTGTTGGTTGTGCAGGTTCTAGGGTTTCAATTATTGAACCCTCTATTCTGATCCTTTTTTGCTTTTCAAAAAAACTTTTGGTTATGAAATGAAATGGATATGGAATATGTAAATGGAGCATGGAATATGAATATAGGATATGAAATAAATATTTGGAGGATGTTTATAGTATTAAATATAGGATAATGGTTATGAATAAGATAATAGGATGAGGGTAATAAAATGAATATGTAAGTAAAAATAATAGGATGAGGGTAGTGAAATAATAGGATGAGGATAGTGAAATGAAGATGTAAGTAAAATTATGCTTTTAGGTACTAACTTAATTTTAACATGTTTCTAGAAATTTCTAAAAAAAAATAAATTTTCAAGAGTAGAACTTTGTACTCACAGTACTTGTACTCCTTGATTGTATTTGATAAAGCCTATGATGTCTTCCGGTCAAATGTCTTTGATGAAATGTCTAAGATGGATTTAAATATAAACTTTATATCTGTTTCTTGTTCTTGCATCCTTCATTGATTCAGGTCCATTGATTGTTGATGTCATTTAGGTCCTGTCTGCAATTGATTGATAATAACTCAGGTCCCTACTGTCATGTATATTTTTTTATGCAGTATATACATGTTTTTTCTTAACATTTCAGGTCCCTTCTGCTCAATGGTTTCAACAATGTTTCAAGAGTCTTCTGCAATACAATTCAAGTTCCATCGTCAATTCAACTGCTCAAACTTCCAGCTGCTCAACTAAGTTTCTTTTGCTACTTTCCCCCTTACTTATATGAAGACTTGTCCTCAAGTCTTGTTTTTTTTGGAGGTTCTTCTGCAAAATCAAACAGTTGTGAGAGTAAAACAAAAATTGTGATTTCATACATGCCAAAACTAGTTGGTTTTCCTCCATGAATTCATGTTTTCTTGGTGCCAGTTGCCTAGTCTTCACTAGTAAACTTTTTATTATTTTTATTTATTTATTATTATTGTTTTTTATTTTGTTTTTGTTTTATTTTTTATTCTTCCTCTTCTGGGGTGCTGGAAGGCATATGGATATTCCATTCCATTATTTTCAGATCTGTCTCTTTTGTCATTTGTTTCACAAAACCTTATTTATTGATAGGATTATTGTAAACTTTAAGCCTGTGTCCATTTACTAAAAATGAAGTAAACTCTTGATCAATTGTTTTTATCTTAACAACTACATTATTGAAGATTTATTCTATCTCATATGGACCTAGCCAATGAGTTGTAAACTTTGCCTTGAAATCTTTGAATTTGGAGTCAAACAATAATGCCTAGCTCCTTTGTTGAATGTCTTGTTCTTGATGAATCGATCATGCCATTTCATTACTTGTTGCTGCACTAGTGTTGTGTGTTCTACTACTTGTTGTCTCTGTTCATCCAGCTGATTCAATTCCATTATCATATGTTGTTGTGCTTCAGACAGTTATGGTCCTAACTCTACTGCTAAATTAAATGTGTGTATTTGAAATTCTATGGGCAGTAAAGCTTCTTTTCCATACACTAACTGGTATGGACTAAACCCAGTGGTGTTTTTCCATGTTATTCTATATGCCCATAGTGCATCTCTTAACTTTTCTTACCAATCCTTCATGTTCATTTGTACTTTCTCTGTCATTATATTCTCTAGGACTTTATTTGTCGCCTCCACTTGTCTGTTTGCTTGAGGGTGGTACGATGTTGATTTCCTGTGTTTGATCTTGTACTTTTTTGTAAGATCCCGAACAAGTTTTGAAGTGAACTGTGTGCCTTGGTTAGTTACAATCTGTCTTGATACCCCAAATCTAACAAATATTTCCTCAAAGAGGAATGTGACTGTATTTTCTATTTCCCTTGCTACCGCCTTTGCCTCAACCCACTTAGTTACATAGTCTATAAATACCAAGATGTACTTCTTTCCATTTGATGGTGGATTTATTGGTCCTACAAAATCCAAATCCCATTGCTCAAATGGTTCTATGATCACTTGTGGCTTAAGTGGCATTTCATCTGATAATATTGGTCTTCCTATTCTTTGGCAACTGTCACACCTCTTAACATAGGTTTTGGAGTCTTTGAAGATTGCTGGCTAGTAGTAGCCTAATTGAAGCACCTTGTAGGTTGTCCACTTGTCTGCAAAATGACCACCACATGCTTCGTCATGACATTCTTTCAAAAGTTCTAGTATTTCGTCTTCTCTAACACATTTTCTTATTATTAAATCAAAGCTAGTGTAAAACAAATGACCATTCACCCAACTGTATCTAGAGCTTTCTCTAATGATCTTTCATTTTTGTTTCTTTGTGAATTGAGCTGGTAATTTTCCTGAGTATAAATAGTTTGCTATATCTGCAAACCATGGTGTTTTTACAGTTATTGCAAACAAATGTTCATCTAGAAAATAATCTGAAACAAGATTTGGATCACCGGGTGTATGAATCCTTGAAAGGAAATTAGCTACTTGATTGTCTTTCCCCGGCTGATCTTGAATTGTAATGTTAAATTCTTGCATTAACATTAACCATCTTTTTATTCTTCCATTTGTGATTACTTTGTTCATTAAGTATTTGATTGTTGAATGGTCTATGTGAATAAACACTTGGTATCCTGTTATGTAATGCCTGAATTTGTTTACTACATGTACTATAGCTAACATTTCTTTCTCTGTGACTCTGTAGTTCAATTCTTCAGGTGTTAATTTTTTTCTTATGAAGTATATAGCATAATTGAACAAGTTTTGTTTCTATCCAAGTGATGCACCTATAGCAGTATCAGATGCATCAGTTGAAATATGAAATGGAAAAGGCCAATTTGGTCCTCGAAGAATGGGGGCATTGATAGTTTTTCTTTCAATATTTGAAATGCATTTTGACAATGATTTGTCCACTGGAATTCAAAATCCTTTGCAAGTAACTTGAATAGAGGTTGTGCTATTTTACTGAAGTTTTCTATAAATCGCCTATAGTAGCCTGCATAACCCAAGAAACTTCTTACCTCCTTTTGAGTTGTAGGTGGCATCAAATTCACAATGACTTGTATTTTAGCTAGATCCACCTTAAATCCTGATGAGGAAATATGGTGTCCTAAGACTATCCCTTATGTTGGCTTGTTGGGGCCGGACCTAGGTTCAGAGGTGATTTAGCCAAACAAATCCCGGTACTACTGGCCCTTTTGGCAATAGTCCGCGGAGCACGGACTGAGGTCTCACCCGAAGTAGTATGGGAGGGTGCTAGAACTAGGTTTCCACACCTTGGAGATGTCTAATGAGTTCAGGTGGTCCGTGGTTGGACCCTGCGCACACGTCGCTACACACACTTACCGGTACCTCGCAGCCTGAGATGCTGCCTTCGCGTAGCCCTACCCAGAGGTCGAACATTGCTACTTGATTAACTTAGCCTACTTGTATGCATTAAAGTATACTTAGCAATATAAATCATTCATACAGGTGCACGCAATAAATAAAAAATATATTTGCAATTTATATCAAGCATGTAATAACCCAAGAACAGATACATAGAATTGAGATAAAACTTCTCTTTATTATTTTTTCCCTGGTTATAGACTCGACTCCACCTTGCGCACTCAGTTGCAGGGGTTGATGCACTCAGTTGCAGACTACTAGGCCTTTGCGCATTCAGATATAGAGCCTTCTCCTACCCTATGACCCAAGACACACTTAAACACTTAGACTCTTCTCTTCACTTCTACTTCGCTATCTCTTTTTTTTCATTTTCTTTTACACTTAGAGCCTCACTTTATTTATACAATCCCATGTTCTGTGAACCATTGGTAGGCTGACATTACATTACAAGACTAGGCGAACAATCCTGTGACTCTATCCTACATTTCTCTCTCTGCGCCCGTAATTCGCGAAGTCTTTACAACAAGATTAAGTCAAAGCTTGGGCTTTGAGCCCCAAAACATGCCTTGGGGGGATTCCATGCCCAATAGGCCCCCAACACAAACATCTTGAATTGCCCTCGAGTCACTTGATCGGTGTGGTGATCTTGGCGCAGAGTCCCTCAAACTATTCTCGAACTTTGCTGAGATCAGCAACGCACTGAGCTGCTACTTGTTGAATTTGCTGCATCCGTTGTTCCAAGACCTCTAATTCTAGGTTGCTTCTCTGCATTAATGTGTGCATCCCCTATATGTGTGCAAGCTTTCCTTCGATGTTCATTGTGATATTGAAAGCCTCGTCAAACCAAGGCTGAACGTGTGCTTTGAGAACTGCCTCCTTATGTTGCGCTGCGTCCACCTACTCCTTTAGTGGCTTTGTTTGCTACATCCTTGCAAGCCGCTGGGTGAGGACCACTGTCTGCGCAGTTCCTCGAACACTATCATATTGCTGCTGGATTTCTCTCGCTTCTCTTTCCAAATGTTGGATGTTGGGGTCCTCCTACAAAGTCGTGAGAACCGCAAGTGTGACTTTCCACATGCTGGCGTAGTCTCACACTGATCTTCCCGTTTCCTCCAATCCCGCTGTGATAGAACTAGCGCGCTATTCTCTGACTTCTATGGGAGTGGAGGGTTGTGCCTTTAACCACAGCTTGACGATCTGAAGATCCAGCTCCAGCTAAACCTTTTTCATTTATTCCCTAGCCTCGCGGACTCCTGCTACTAGTCTGTGGATCCACACCTCCACTGGTAGATCTGTTGGGATAGCGTCGCCTACCACATGCACCAACTACTGATTTTGTGACACTAGTTCATCGCGCTGCAAGCTTAGTTGTTCCATTTTTATCTTTTTCTCACTGAGGACTTGGACTACGCGGCTCTCCCTAGCACACAACTCTGTCGTTATCCCATCTTGTAACAAATATAGTGTCTCATGTGGAAGGGCAACTAGATTAAGGCCAAGGCCTTTCATCATGCTAACCGAAAATATACAGTCCTCATTCACTGCCACTAGGGCCCCTTTCAGCAACACTATTTTGTTTTCCATCCATGCGTGTAGCATCTACTCCGTTGCTGAGGATCGTGCTACGAGGTGGGTGGAAAGGGTACCCACCTACGGGGGACAAACCTATAACTCCTGAAGCTATGCTCTGAGGGCCCCCAACATAGTTTGGTGATCTTGTATAAAATCCTGAAGGGCCTCATTCGTGACATCACAAACTGTCTCGTCGATGTCATGCAGATCACCTTCAGTTAAGGTGATTGGGTCAATGGCCAATTTTGAGGCCTTGACCTTCTTCCTAGGTCCTTCTTGCTCTGTCGTGTGTGGGCACTTCAAATGTGTGGACACGGTCCCTGGGTCCGTGCTCCCCTATTTTGTTTTTGCTTCTTCTACCTCCTGCACCTGCGAGGATGTTGCTTGGCCCTCGTTCACCTTCGTGGTTGCTTCCTCTACTACCTATGCTACTGTTGCTGCTTGTGTGGCCTTTTTTTGCTCAATGACTTTCTGTGCTACTTCCCATACCTCAGCTGCTATTGTTTCCTTCCGCCTTTTCTCGGCCAATTGTGTGACGCACAGCTTGGCACCATCCTTCTTCTTCTGTGCTGCTGCCCTCTCGAGTTCTGCAAGATCTGGGGTGTGCCATTCCAAAGGTTATGCCTTCAAGACATTGAAAATGGGATCGTCAATGGCTACAAAAGATAGTTTCATTCACTGCTTCGCTGTGTCCTTGCGCATCCTGATGTATATATTATTCATGTCATCTTTGAATTCTACAAAAATCTACAGACTATTATACACCATGGGCGACAAGTGCAGCTTCCGATTGATCCACATCCGAATGTTCATCTCCATGAGCACCCAGAAGATCTTGTTATCATGTATCCTTTTCATGTCCTTCGTGGTCCAGAGCAAAGCGTACTTTACGGCCTCTTGTAATTCTCTATGAATGTTGGGGAATTGACTGTCCTCCGACAGTTCCCCCGCTATGAGTACTATGGATAGAAATAGCCACTCATAGTGGAAGGTTTTACCTTACTCCTGGGCTTCACAACAATTATTCAAGAATTCCATACAAAGGAATTCAGCCTAGTTAAACTAGACCCCCTCTACGCACTACTCGGCTAGTGCGGTCACCGGTGCAGGTACTTCGTCTGCACGACACTTTCACAAAACTTTTCCAGCCAGGATTTGCATTGCTATGCATACCACTTTGTCCTTGATGATGGATATATCATAGCCCCTCTTCTTCTTCTCCAGCTTGTACTTTGTCTTCATGGCCTTCGTGAGGGCCAAATCATTACCCTTCCCTTCTAATATTGTCGCGGGGTCCTTTCCTTTGCACGATAGTCGAGAAATGTGATGGATTAGATCTGTCGTGATGGGGATACGCTCTTCCAACCATAGATACCCATCATGCACCAGGTAGAGCAATTGCATGATGATGGAAATGGCTATTGGGGCATGGTGGAAATGCGGCACCCATAGTAAGTTCAGTAGCCCAACCTTTTCCACTCCACGTAGCCACTTCCGTAGTTCTAACATTGTCACCACCCCTACGGTGCTCTGCTTCATGAGGTTCTCGGTCTCCAGGTGAGGGAACTTTTCATGGTTACTGAGGTCCCAATCTTCAAACTTCATGGTTGGCACGCATCCAAGTGCGTGCCTTCAAACACAATTCCATCTGGAAGGAGAGGGGTCTGGAGTGAACTCTTATTTCGTCCAAGTCCTTGGGCACTTTGGCCTTCCCTTTTCACAGGGGGACATAAGTGGGTAGTTTTGTCACAGAGTGTGTAGGTTGAATATCCTCCTCCATGCCTTCATCTTCTTCCTCTGTGATGATAAGGGCCTGCAAATATTTTTCCTCCTCATCTGTTTCTATCGTGACAACTTTCCCCTTCTCTTCCATTGATAGTTTGTTGTGCAACGGGTTCCTCAGGGACACACGTACTGGAGCCATTGCCTGTTTATCCTTTTTGGGTCTTGGCATATGTAGTGATTTGGGGATCTCTACCGCAACCTCGAAACCTTCTGGAACATCCTCCACAATTGGGGTCTGCGCAGCCTCACCTGCGATTACCTCTCCTATTCCCAAACCATCCTTAGTTACTGTCATCGTATCTGGGTTGTAATCTATCACTCATGAATTCCGGGGCTCAATCAACGCTCGGCTTATAATGCTTAAGGCTCTGCTCAATCGCTAAATTCTCAAATAACCAAGTGTTGTTTGCTGGACAGCCCCTTATATTTTATAGCATCATTTGAATTCAAATTCGACTATTCCCCCCAATTCTGGTTCATTAATGCTTTCTTAGTGACAAATTTTCCCAAATCTTGCCCATAAATTGCGTCTTAAATGTTCACTACCTACTCCATTTGGCCTCAAGTCGATCATCCCATCGTGAACAGTGACTTCAATGGTCACTTTCTGGCCAATCCACGCAGAAAAACAATCCCTCATGCATGGTCTTGGACCTTGTGACTCTCTACTTCTTCACGCATCTCCAACATCGCACAGCTCCCAAGAAGGATATTTTATAGTCCCGTGCTTCCTTCCAACTGCCTATAGCACTAAGACTGTCCTTCCCTTGGCTAGTCAGGTGGTCGCATCACCCATGTGAAGCACCATCCTGTATTCCATTAGGATTCTTAGAGAATCCCCACCTTCTCTGGTCGCACACTTCCTCATTTGCAACGTGCTACCCTAGTCACTATGCTTGACGATATGCAGCCCAAGCCAAGGAATTAGACTAACCAATTCACAGTGATAGTTCTCAAACTTGTCAGCATGATCATACGCACCTTGCCTTACCATCCTAGGTTTTTCGATGAGAAACACTTCCTTTATCTCTTCCTCCAGCTTCTTGACCTCCTCATCCATCAAAGCACTTTTCTCTCTTAACCGTACCCTTTCTTTTTCAAGTTCACGAAATCTAAGGTTTCCCTGTTGCATTTCTTCCTTAAGTGTCATGTGATATGTCTCTTGTGACTATGTGATTCCTTCTTTCAGGGCTTCGTGAACCATTGTATCTATTGGTGATGCCATGTGCAGACTAGGCGTTGCATGCTCCATAGGGATTACAACATCTGCTTCATACTTCAGCGTCGGAAGTGCCCGCATGGTCAGAGTTTTGCACATGGTCCTATAATCCCATAGAACCGTTGGTGCACATAGGTCCCAGTCAGTGTGTCTTGTTGAGATTGCAACAAGATGATGGAGCTTAGTGAAAAGAGTCGCCTTCACTAAGTGGGCTCGAAGGCAAATTATGGCGCAAAGTCTATTTTTAGACTATGTCTATTTTTAGACATATGGATCATGTCTATGAGTTGCAAGATGTTGTTTATGGACGATTGGTCAAGTTGGCAAAAATAGATGGACTTCTATTTTTAGACAACAGCGGTGACACTGTCAAGTCTAATTATAGAGCAGTCAAATATTATTAGCTTATAATAATATTTAGACTATAAACTTTATCTTATTCTCTTAGAGCACCTCAGTTTGAGCTACAGATGTGGCACATGCAGCTATCAGGAGGAACTATGTTTTATTTGTGGGTCAGTTGAGTTGTTGCATGCATGACTTCAGTTAGAACTCAATCAGTTGAGTTTGGTGGAGTTGGTTGTGGAGTTGATGGAGTTGTGTTTAGTTTGACTTGGTTAAACTAGTTGTAATTAGTCTAACTGCAAATAGACTAATGATGAGTTGTTAAAATAATTATTAACTCATAATGCAACTAAAGAATACATCAGTTAACGTAGTTGCATGTCAGTGCATGTTCAGTTCAGTAGGGAGAGGTGTTAGGGGATCAGATTGCTATTAGTTGTGACTATAGTTGTGCATGAGGATTTGCAAAATCAATGGGATTGAGTTATTCCAATGATAATTGGCCAATACCAAGTGATTATAGCCTCTGCTCACATGATTCCCAGTGTGAGTGATTCTTTTGAGGTAAATACGAGTTTTCTTCAACCATTCTCATCCATTCTTGAGCAGGTATTGAGCAGTGGAGGCAGGCAAGCAGTGGGATAGATTTGGAGATCAGATCTGAGCTGTATTGTGTGTAACAGGTGGAGATAGTGATGGATACTTGTGAAAAGTATTGAATATTGCAATGTTACATGTTCTCAATCATTAATATACAGATAGTGTGGGGTTTTCAGCTGTAAGCTTTCCCCGGGTTACATACTATGTTAATGTGTGCATGCTCTTGATGTTTTATTATTATTGATGCTGCTATATTGATGATCAACATAGAGGGGCTTATGTATTGTGTATGTTCTGTAATAGTACATGATCAGGATAATCTCCATTGAATATGTGTTTTTATTTCAAAATTTCTACATGGTATCAGAGCCGTTGATCATCAGATCTACTATTGAGGAAGTGTTTACATTCTATTTCTTCAAGCAAAGTCTGTAATCGGTCTAGATAGCCTCTGGATTCATCATTCCTTTGGAAGTTGAGGTATCTGGTGAATTCCCATACAGTCGATCTCTGTAAAAGAAATACCTTGTTCTCACAAATTCTAGATCAGAAGAGGTTGAGTTGGTTACTGGTGGAATTCGAATTTGCAGCAGTGTTTTCTTGGTGTCAAAACTAAGATGTCTTTCACAGGATTGCGGTTGGAGTATGCCCTTGAGGGTAGTACGAATTATATTGCATGGAAGGATAGGATGGGGGTGGTGTTAGAATTATATTGCATGGAAGGATAGGATGGGGGTGGTGTTAGATGATAATGGGCTAAAGGAGTTCGTGGATGCGGATGTCCCAAAACCTACTGATGCTGCTGAAGTTGAGGCTTGGCAAAAGAAGACCGCAAAATGTTGAAGGATTTTGTTGGAGGGTGTGAAGGATCACATTGTGTCCAGCCTCCATGGAAAGGCTACTCCATATTTGATGTGGAAATCGTTAACAGAATTATTCCAAAGCAAGAGCGATCAGAGGAAGCTAGCGCTCAAAGATAAACTCAGAAACATCAAATGCGAGAAGGGTTACAGTATGCCCAAGTATCTCACGAAGTTCACTCAGTGTCGAGATGAGCTGGGAAGTGTCGGGGTTATTGTCGATGATGAGGACTTGGTGAGCTTGGCTCTCCTTGGTCTTCCGAAGAGTTGGCATTCCTATCAGGACTCTGTCAATGGTCGGGAGAAATTTCCAGGATGGGAAAGATTGTGGTCAGATCTTGTGCAGGAGGAGATCAGGTGGAGTACCAAGGACAAATCTTCATCAAAGGGAGCTAATGAAGAAAATTGCACTTTGGCTACTAAAGCAAAGAAAGGGAAGAGCAAGAAAGCTTCTCAGTCTGGTGCGAAAGGCAAGAAGTAGGACATGTCCAAGGTGAAGTGTTTTCGCTGTCACCGGCATGGACACTATGCCACTAATTGTCCACAAAAGAAGAAGAACAAGCAAGCTGCTAGATCTACAGCAGGAGAGGCTCTAGCCTCATAGTTTGAGCTTGATTTTTCATTGATCGCATGCTTGGTTTCAAGTGTGATGGGATCGGTGTGGTTCTTGGACAATGGTGGGTCTTTTCACATGACGGGAGATAGAGATTTGTTTTTTGATCTGGAGGACAAAGATCTTGGAGTGCACATCGAGATGGGCGATGATGGTAGATACAGTGCGACCGATATCGGTACCATTTCCTTTGAGAGGGAGTCTAGTAAACCCTTCGTATTGAAGGAAGTCATGCATGTTCCAGGATTGAAGAAGAATCTTATCTCTATGGCGATGTTAGAAGACAAGGGGTATGATGTTGTTTTTAGCAAGGGAAAAGCTTTCCTGTGTAGCAAGACAACTGGTGAGACCCCGAAGATAGGGGTTTGAGTAAGGAACCTTTATCAGTTGCATGTAGATGGATGCGCAAAAATGGCATGCAAGGTAGAAGGATTGGTGAGCTGGGATGATGGTGAGTTGTGTCATAGAAGATTGGATCACCTTCACCATGGAGCCTTGAAGATACTGCAATAGATCACTACAGGGCTTCCTAAAGGTACACTTGCACAGTCAGATCAGTGCAAGGGGCGTACTTTGGGGAAGTTTGTGAAAGCCACCTTTCACGAGAAGGATAGTCGTGCCACGACGATCCTTGAGAGAATTCACACAGACGTGTGTGGACCTTTCTTAGTTGGTTTGACAGAAAAACACAGGTATTATGTGATTTTTGTTGATGATTTCTCTCGTAAGTGCTAGATATTCTTCATGCAGAAGAAGAGCGAGATATTCAAAGTTCTGTGAATTCAAAGCACTGGTCGAGAAGGAGTCAAGAAAGAAGGTGAAGGCTCTTAGGAGCTATAATGGTGGTGAATACATCTCAGACGATTTCAAGGATTTCTGCAAGCAAAAGGGATTTGAAGAGAGCTCATAGCTCCCCATAACCCACAGCAGAATGGGGTAGCTGAGCAGAAGAACAGAATGATTGTGGGTGCTGCACAGGCAATGTTGCATGATCAGGGCCTACCCCTTCACTTGTGGGTGGAAGCATGCAATACAACAGTTTATGTGGAGAACCGTTGTCCTCATAAGATACTTGGCATGAATACACCCGAGGAGGCTTATTCTAGTAAGAAGCCTGATCTTTCTCATTTGAGGATTTTTGGTGCTAAAGTTTACATGCATGTCATGAAGGATGCCAGGAAGAAGTTGGAGCAAACCACAGAGGTTGGGATATTTGTGGGGTACACGGATACGCCCCACAACTATCGTGTGTATTTGCCAGACAATGGTAAAATTGTTGTGCAACAGGATATAAAATTTTAGGAGGAGAAAGCCATGAAGTGTTTGCTTGAGAGGGAGCTACACTTGCATGCAGATGAGGAGCTATTCGTTCCTAAGGATGAGCTTCAGGACGTGGATCAGCCACAAGACACGGTTCATGGAGTGGAAGAGACCACTCAAGCAGTGCCAACCATCAGAGGGCGAAAGTACTTGATAGAAGCTGAGTGACTGGCTCAAGATGCAGAGAAAGTTGTAGGACCACCTACAGCCCAACGTAGATAGAGACAGTCACCTGATCAGTACACTGGATACATGGCTCTTATGAGCAAGTGTGTTGTGACTGAGCCATCCTCTTTCGAGGAAGCTGTGGAGGATCCCGCATGGGTAGACGCCATGGTGGAAGAGTATAATTCTATTGTCAGAAACAGTGCATGGGAGATTTTTCCTATCCATTTGGAATACTTGCCCCCTAGCAATTGCTTGGTCAAAATATACATCATAGGGTTACAGTCAGAAATTACCATGGTTTTGTGTAATAAGATGTAATGACGAAATCTTTGGATAGCTTGAACGGCTGCCAAGGCCAATTTCTCCACATGTGAATATTTAATCTCAGTCGGATGGAGTGTTCGACTAAGATAGTAAATCACATGTTCATTGTTAAATTCATCTTCCTAAACTAAAACCATCCCAATGGTGGAATGAGAAGCAGTGAGGTACAAAATTAATCCTAGTTGTAATTGGAAGGATGCAGTAACGGCACATGGGATAATGCGTGTTTAAGTGCATCAAAAGATTTTTCAACTATCTCATCCCAAAATAATGGAGTATTCTGTTTCAACAACCTGGTAAAACCTTTCGTTATCTCGATGTAGTTAGGAATGAAACGACATAAAAAGTTTGTTTTCCCTTGCAAAATTTGGAGTTGGCGAAGAGTCGAAGGAGGAGGTAATTTGACGATAGCTTCAACCTTCGAGGGATCGACACGAATGCCAACTTTTGAAACAACAAATCCCAGTAAGCAACCCATTTCTACACAGAATACACATTTGTGTGGATTCAGCCTAATTCGATAATGCCTACATCTCATAAAAATAGCTCATAAATGAGTGATGATTAGCTCTATGTAATGAATGGGCAGGTAAATCATTGAGATAAGGCTGCACAATGTGCTTGATGTCATGAAATGCGTAAGACATAGCCCTTTGAAAAGTTGCTCCAACGTTCTTCAATCCAAAAGGTAATTTGCAATAAGAAAATGTCCCCCATGGACAAATGGAAGCCGTTTTAGGTTGATCAGCAAGGAGTATGTTGATTTGATTGTAACCGGAAAAACCATCCATAAAGGAGAACATTTCATTGTCAGCACAATAATCAATTATTTGATCGATATAGGGGGTTGGATAATTATCCTTAGGACAAGATCGATTAATATCCCTATAATCGATACATATTCTTATCATTCCTTGCTTTTTGTTAACAGGAACAATATTTGATACCCAATCCGTTAAAGGAATTGAATAAATGAAACCTGCACGAAGTAGTTTCTCAACTTCAGCTTTAATAGCAATGGCTTTTCTCGAATGTATCTAATGCAAACGTTGCCGAACAGGTTTAGCATCTGGCTAAGTTTTAATTTCATGGACAACAATTGATGGATCGATTCATGGCATTTCTTCATATGACCAGGCAAACACGTCGTGGAGTTCTTGAAATAGGGCTTTATAAGTTTAGATTTCATTGTCTGTACAAGAAGCACCTATATGAATGTTTTCAATAATTCTAGGTTTAACTAAAATGTCAATAGAAACCGTTTGAGAGATATATCCCAAATTTAACTCAGAATCAGGATGTTGCAATGGATTTTGTGGTTATTTGACATAGTCAATAGTAAAAATAGATGAAAAATCATTTTCAAAATGATCAAGCTCAGGTAAAACTGAAGATCGATAATGAAGATCTCCCCATGGTAAATCATCAATAGACAAAAGTTCATGAATCTACTCATCAGCATGAACAGGATCAGAAAATGTTGTTCAAGTTGAGGTTGATATCGAAAATGATTCCCCATGGACCACATTCATTGGATCAGTTTCGGTTGAACAAGAGTCAGAAAATGACTGTACAACCTGATATGCAATTTCAAAGGGACTCAAAGGCATCGCGTTACCAAATGAATCCACCTCAGAATCGGAAGGTACGATCCAGTGATCATCAAAAGCAGTAGTGTTCGATGAAATCATATGAATAGTTGCAATAGAAGGCGATATGTTAGGAGAAGGGAAGGAAAAAGTTCCTAGTAAACTAGAATCTTTAATCAAACCTACCCCAACATCCTTGTAAGGGATAGTTGTTTTACCAACATGTTGAATACTATCTGAAGAGGTTGGGTCGGATGAAAAATAAGTCAGCGGGTCTATCATAACGATCTTTCCGTTATGAGGAAACTTGATAAGCCGAAAGACCGATGAAACAATAGCAGTCATAACGTAAGACCAACTACGACCCAAGAGAAGGTTGTAGTCTAGAGGCATCAACCACTTCCACATATAGATTTATAGTTTTGCCTTCAACCCCTATAGGTATATCCTACAAAATGCCAAAAGGATGGAACCCTCAGCCATCAAAAGCCTTTAGAATCACTGGAGACTAATTGAGTGTGGGAGAACCAAGTGATCTCCAACACTGGATCGGCATGATACACGTAGAAGCTCCCTCATCAATCACAGTTCGAAAGCAAGGTCTATTTTTGACTAACACTAGAATCTGGAAAGCCATTTGATGAGGTAGAAGGGGTGCACTATTCTCTAAATAGAATATTATTAGGTTTGAATCCTGAATGTCAATATCTCCTATAGTAGACAATAGTAATTTACACTGTGCTGGGCATGATTGCAGCACTTCCAAAGCCGACATTACTAAAGGGGAAATAGCTAAGTCTTCAACAATGTTATAATTCTGAGTAGCTCTCACATGTGGATTGAAAGCTGATTTCTGAAGTATACCTTTAGTAGGCGGTTTGATTACTAAGTCAGGGTTAGGTTTCTCGATCTGTAGCGGATCAGAACCAGGAGGAGTTGTAGTTGATGGGTTTGAATTAGAAGATTCTTCTTCTTTACCACCAACAGGATTTTTACTACCATAATCTTGTGATTGCGTCGCAATATTGACATGAGACATCATCATAATGGGTTCTTCTGAGGTATTTTAGGAAGAACCAATCATCTTACTATATTGATTAGGAAAAGGATCCTTCAAGACAGCTGGCATTTGAGAACCTTTGACGATTTTCAAAACCTCTGCTCGATGTGGGCAGTCTTTAGTAAAATGATCCTCATCACAAATGAGACAAGGATAGCGAGGTTTATGTTTCTCGTCAGTAGATTCATTTTTATCGGTTTTCTCTTTTGAGTTTTGTTTGTTTTTCTTCTTCCCCTTCTTTTTACCAACGGATTTTGATTTGGCTGTAGATGATTCTACGACATGGATATTGGCAGGAATTTCAGCGGAAGAGTCTCCTGTCAGGGAATCTGGTAAAGTTATAATAGGAGAAGAATTCTTTGAAGATTTCTTCTTGCTTTTAGTACTAACTAAACCAATCATACCATCAACGACATGAGACCCCGAAGGAGCTGCAGTTATTTGTCCATGTTTCGGAAGATTGGGGATTTTTTCATGTAAAGTACCTAACTGTGTATATACGAGGTCAAGGTAATGAGCCTGAGCAATTACTTGCTCTTCAGTAACAACTCCTACCTTAGCTACATCTTCAGTGATTTTAGGTAATAATGTTTTAACAAACCATTACGCTAAAATTTGATCCAAATGAAAACTTTCACCAAATGCCGTCTACACCGCCATTCATGAATATGATCAGAAATATATGTGGACGTGGATTGTTTTAATGAAGTTAGCGATTCCATGCCATTGTCGTATCTGATAGGCAACTAAAAATGAGTTAAGAGAGAAGTGGCTAACTGACTAAAATTATAAAAAGAGCCTTGTGGTAACTCAATGTACCATTTGGCAGCAAGACTAATTAGAGTTCATTGAAAAGGACATAAGTGAATTGAATAATCAATGATGGAATTAGATGCACACTAGAGGTGATAAGTCATCACATGATTTGACAGATCTTCTCCTGACTGACCCTTGAAGTTCGAGATATCACTGGGAAACTTATTAGGCATTGGCAGCCAATACGAAAGGTAGTAAATCGGATCATTCGTAAGCCGCGATAAATCAGGTAAATCCAAAGTTGCAATAAATGGTAACTGACAGTTAGGGTCGTGAAAACCTTGGGTAACAAGACCAGCCCCAGGAGGAGGATATCCAAGATAACCTGGAATTGGATTTGCATTAGGAATATTTTAACCTCCTAGGAAACCAGGATTAACCAGACCAAACTGGGGTTGCTGAGGCTGTTGATAAGTATAGCCAGAGTACGGTTGATACTAATAGACTGGGTTTTGTATAGTAGGACTGAATTGATACTGTCCTTGGTACAGTTGATAAGTGAATTGTGGTTGAATTGTTACATCCATACTTGGAATAGCTTGTCCTGTAGGCATCTGGACCAAAGTCTGAACATTGGGTCCTAACTGTGGTAAAGAGGCTTGAGGAGTTTGCACTGATATAAGAATAGTAGAAATCGTAGCTACCGATACTCCAGAAACAAGTGTGGTAGGTTGAACAGAAGTTGTAGTAGTTGCAATAGTAGTTTGAGGCGGAGTTCGAGGTGAACTAGGCCTAGGCTGCTGAACTAAACCAGGTGCAGAAGTTTGAACAGTAGGTTGGACAGATTGTTGGGTTGAAACAACAACCAAAGGTTGTCCAGGTTACCTTGATAACTACACATTAGGTTGCATAGTTTATTGAGTTTGAGATGGATCCCACATCATATTCATTTCTAGGTATGGACCCATAAAAGGTTGTGCATATGGAGGACCATAACTGGGTTGAGCGTAGGGCTGATAATTAAGCGACATATTTCCAGCTCCTTGTACAAATGGTTGACGAGAAGGTGGTTGGAAACCTTGAGTTGGGTACTAACCTTGAGGTTGATAACCCTGAGGCATGTACTTAAACTGGGGTTGACCTTTAGGTATGTATTGAAACTGGAGTTGACCTTGAGGTATATATTGAAACTGGGGTTGACCTTGAGGCATGTACTGAGTCTGGGGTTGACCTTGAGGTATGTACTATCCCAAAGGTATGTACTGCCCTTGATGTTGCCCCCCAGGTGGTAACTGACTACCTTGAGGTTGCCCCCTAGGCGGTAATTAACTACCTTGAGGTTGCCCCCCAAGTGGTAACTGACTACCTTGAGGTTTCCCTCCAGGCGCTAATTGACTACCTTGGGGTCGCCCCCCAGGTGGTAATTGACTACCTTGAGGTTGTAGATTTGGAATACTACTAGACATCATAAGGATTTCTTCTGCGCTCAACAGTTGAGTTCCATTATCACCAATTGATAACTCACGTCTGATTGGTTGAGAAGATGCTCCTGAAAAAGTACCAGTGAGTGACTGGTACCCCGAAGGAACAGAAGGACCACCATATAAAAATGTTTCCAGTGTTTGGGAAAACATAGATGACTGTCTCGACATATTTAATGGAGGATAATAACCTTTGGGTGTTGGGTGAAAAGGAATTCGTGGTGGTGAAAAACTAAGTCCTGGGTTTTCTTAAAATTTTGTCAATGATACGTACCAAGCATCACTCCTAAAAGGACTGTAGAAAATTGATTCACGCTCCCTAAGTTCTAAAGTTGGTTGATTTTCAGGAAGAATTATGTCTTCGTCCAGACTAACAAGTTCTTCAATAGAAGTGAGGCCAGAAGGAAGATTTTGGGTAATGATATTTCCTACCTTGGGTGAACCAGGACCACTAAAAGTTAGAGAAGCAAATCCTGAAGATGGAGTAGGAGTACGTTCAGTTTCAGGCTCAGAAATTTCAGGTTCTTCAGCTAATTCACTAGTAGGAGAAATACTACCAGTAACTTCGGAAAGTGAAATTGGCTCAAAAATATACTCCGTTGTTTGTACTTGATAATCAGGATGAACAATTAAAGATGACTCTCCGACTTCTGGTGACCCAACTCTACTGTCACTAGGTGATACAAGATCTCATAGCCCTTCAAGTTGGCTTGGTGTATACTCAGGAGGTTTCCCCCGAAGTCTACGAGATTGTCTCGGTAATTCAACCACGATTAAATATTTAATTACTCACATGCAAACAAAACAAAATTCAATAAATCCACCTAAAGTATCTAAAAAAACAAACAATTGAATCACACACCTAAAAAAATCTAAGAGTTCAAACCACACACAAACAGTAACTTCCCGTACTAAAAACACTAGTTGGTGATGAAATCCAACGTCATAGAATTTTAATACAGAAAGGGAGGTTGGAACAATTACCCTGACAACCTGCTTAATGAAACAGACTGGCACAAGTTTCTTCACAAAACCATCTCGAGTGAAGAGAACCCCCCAAAGAGTCCAAGTGAGTCTAGTCGATGTCTGCTCTAGATACAGTGAGACCTGTCCTTCACCGTCACCTTAGGAAATAATCTTAAGTTTATGGACACTATGGTTACCAACAACAAAAAATACAGTTGGGGGAATAGTCTACGATCCGATCTACGCGCTAGGGCAGAGTAACAAAGCTCAATCCCCTTGAAGGCTTCTCAACATGATCAATCTAAGGTTTACCAACAAGTGACCCCAAGCTCCTCAACAATGGTTAATCCAAGGTTTACCATTTATAATATGCTCAAATCTTCTATCTTTCCCAATGAAACATACTTGATTGTCTCAGAGGTTCAGACATGATCTCGTGATTGACTCCTTTAAGAGGAGCTTCCCAGAATGTATGAATTACAATTGGATTTATTTCCTACCGCAAGAAATAGCTACTTGTTTGTTTTAACTATCTTGGAGAGTTAATTACTCCCTACTCCAAGATACTAGCCTAAGCTATATTGGTGATAAGAGCCCTAGAAATAAAAAGATTATTATATCAATTTTAATTAAGCATTACTTTTATGGGTTGTTCTTTAAGTCAATAGGTATGGAAATGAAACTTTGATGGTGTGAAGACTCGACTCCAAAAACACTAAAAAATGCACCTAAAATGATAAACAATTTGTTTTTCTTTCAATGAATTTCTAGCTAAAAGAAAGAGTTTGAGAATGCAATTCTTTGAGAAACAAATCTTTCTTTCAACATGTAAATGAAAAAAAAAAAAAAATTTCTTTTTCAATAAGAACTCAAAACGAGACTACTAATTATGCTCACAATAAATCCCTGTCCTTTTCAAAAATCGAAACTACAAAAACAATTTCTTTCAAAAGAGATCCTACAAGTTCTAAAAAGCGCTCAAAACTACAAAAACTAATCTTGAGATCTAAAAAATTCTAAAAACCTAATTGAATAAAAGCTTCAATTATTTTTGAGGATGTTTTACTTAGTTGTTCAGTAAACTAAGGATTCATTCGTTTAGAATAACAAATCAATCAAAAACATCCAGATATGTTTTCTTTTATAAAAATGAAATTCAAAACTTATAACCAAGTTCGTTCAAAGATTTGCAAAGAGAAAATGAAATCTATTTCTCACAAAGGACAGATTTCACAACCCAGTCAGACTCATCAAGAAGACAAAAAGACACTAGGGTAATCTAAAGTTTCTCAGACTTCTAATATTTGAGTCACTACAAAGACCAAGTGAAAACCACTCCAAGCATGCAAAACTTCTATAAAATCATCTAAAACAAAAATACCATTGGAACTTACTCACAAGAGATTTTTGACTGAACACATGCACATCTGGGTAGACACTAAAATTCGTAAATAAAACCTAAACTTAACTGGAAGAAAACATTTTAGTTTTTTTTTTTTTTTTTTTTTTTTTTTTTTTTAATTTGACAGGGTCCACAGGCTTCTAGAAGAACCAGATGCGGTACCGCTCTATGTACTAAAGGAGAAGTGTAGAGATGCCTGCATTGTTTGTAAATAGAAAGTGTAGTCCCTTGAAATCTTCGAAAAAAAAAAAAAAAAAACCAGATTCTAAAAACTACCCAATCCAACACACATCAAGAAAAAACCAAAAATGAGAACAAGTTTCTCAAGTCAAAGACAAAGGAAAACCAAAAACCAAATTTAGTTCCCCAGCAGAGTTGCCAATATGTTGGTCAGATAAATCGATCTTGTAGACAAGACCGATCTCCCTAGTATCAGAAGATAGTCTAGCAACAAGCAGACAAGCAAATCTATCTTTCTCTAAACATATGCGGTTCATAAATAAAAACTATAGAGGTGTTTAAACCCTACCTTAAATCCAACGCTAGTTTGTAACAACCATCCTTCAACCGTTCAAAAGAGTTTCCTTTTGAGAATCTGCAATCACAAACAAGGAAACATCAAATAGCACCTGCATAGATAATATCATAAATCATGTTCATTATGGTGATCAAGGAATCCATAAAATAAACCATAAAACAACAACTTATTGAGAAAAACAAACTTATTTGTATTAACTTTGAAGTAGAAGAACCTTACAACCTTTTCAGCCTTGATGTTGAACAAGCTCTTCCCAGGGTCCTAAACAGGAATCTCCTTTACTTTGACAAGCCCTACACTCTCCCAAATGAGATTAAAGAGGTATGTAATCTCTCCTCATAAAAGCTCAATTAGGAAGACTAAGTTCCAGCAGCATTTCGCCTCCAAAATATTCAGCTTTCAACCTCCCAAGTAACCATTCCAATGCTTCATTTTATAGTGCAGAGGAAGGAAGTTACAAGTCCACCTATGAAGGGATAGAGTCCTTCAAAGGGATAAGCTCCTCACATCAAGGGGTTAGCTCCTTAAAGTATGGGATGCATGAACCTTAAAGGAGCAAACTTGCCACCTCAAGATTCCTTCTAGAAGCTTCTAGAAATGACTCAAAGTGAGTTTTTAAGAATATACTTGTGCCTTTTTAACTTTTACAGGGGTCCGCACCCATAACACAGAGACAGAGCGATCAGGTGCACAGGAGACATGACCATTAGGTGCGGGACCACAGGTAATGCTAAGAGAAAGTGCGGAACCAGAGTTTTAGATAATTTTGAGGGCTTTCTCTCATTTTCAAGGCTTGATATAATAACTGAGGCTTAAGACTTGTAAAAGAGGAAAGTATGAGTGGTAATGGACTCACACAGATTGCAGAATGTCAAGGTAACAATTTTTTGTGCAACAATGCACACCTCAGCTTAGAATCCCAGTTCCTTTTGTTATCTTCTAGTAGCTTTTTGATTATCCTTAGTAGGCTCTTGTTGGAGGATTCTGCCAAACCATTACCTTGAGGGTAATATGAGGTGGAATGAACTAGCTTAATTCCCATTGAGTCACACATGTCCACCAACTCTTTTACCCTGAAGGCTACTACATTGTCTGTAACTAATTTGTGTGGACAGCCAAACCTAGTGAAAATGTTTTATGTCAAGAACTTCATGACCACATGGTGATCAGATTTCCTAGTAGGGATGGCCTCAATCCATTTAATGAAGTAGTCAGTAGCTACTAAGATCCATCTGTGTTGGCCACTGGAATGTGGATTAATTTCTCCAATGAAATCTAAAACCCATTGCTGAAAAGGGCCACTAGCATGCATTGGCTTTAAGGGCAAGTACTCTAACTGCTATTTTCTTTCAAACCTCTGGCACATGTCACAAGATTTTACAAATGAAAAGACATCAAAAAACAAGGTGGGCCAATAATACTTAGCTCTGATAATCTTGTGGGTTGTGGTTTTCCAATAGTGATGTCCTCCACATATGTTGGAATGAAACTAATGCATGACCTCCATGGATTGTTCTTTGGCCAGACACCTTAGAAAGATTCCAGAGGGGTCTCTCCAATACAAAAAGCTTTCATGAATGCAATACTTGGCTACTTTGAGCTTAATATTTCTGGATCGGCTTGAACTTAGGCCTGGAGGGATTTCTAGCTTCAGCAAAAATTGAGCTATTGTGGAATACCATTCACAAGAAACTAGATTTTCAGCCAACGACTAGTTCTGCCCTACTGTTGGTTCTTCTCTCTGTCCATCTTCTAAATTTGTGCTTATCAAATTCATGTCTAGCATCCTACAATTTTCTTTAGCCATTAGCTTGGGAAGGCCTTGCCCTCTGACAAGCTTAGTGGGCTTCAATTCTATGTTGAATTCAATAAGCTTTGCGATCCATTTAGCCCTATTTCCATCAACATTTGGTTGCGTTAGGACATCTTTTACTGAAGGAGATGGCACATATGAAATTACCTTCGAGTGCAAGATGTATATTCTAAAATCTTTTAGGGATTTGACAAGAGAATATGCCTGTTTTTCGATGATATCATACCTCAGTTCAGCATCCCTTAATGTCTTGCTGAAGAATGCTAGTGGATGCTCTGAACCTTCATCATCTTTCTGCAATAAGAATATTGCAAGTGTGTCGCTAGAAGTAAAGGAGAAGATATGGAACTCCTTGCTATAGTCTAGGCTGACTATAGTGGGAGATTCCATAATGGCTCTCTTGATGGCTTCAAAAGATCTTCTTGCTGCATCAGTCCATTTGACCTCAGATCCCTTTTTCAACATGGAAGTGATGTGTTTCACTAATTATGAAAAATTAGGAATAAACCTCCTTACAAAGTTTATTTTTCCCAGAAAGGATTGTATGTCCTTTTTTTATCTTGGTACAAATAGAGTATGTATGGCTTTTGCTCTTTTCGGGTCAATTTTGACACCTGCAGCAAAGACAATATGTCCTAAAAGCTTGCCCTCTTTTAAAGCAAATTGAGACTTTTTAGGATTCACTAATATCTCAAACCTCCTGCACTTCAAAAACACCTCCTTCAAGTGTTGCAGATGGTCTTGATGGTTGTTAGAGTATGTTGTTATGTCATCTAGGTATACAAGGACAAACTTATCCTTCTCTCCTACGAATGCTATATCCATAGCTCTCTAAAAGGTGGCTCCATCATTCATTAACCCAAAAGGCATCTTGGAATACATAAAAGTGCCCCAAGGAGTGGTGAATGCAGTCTCTTCTTGGTCATCTGGATGTACAACAACTTGGTTATACCCTGAAAACCCATCCAGGAAAGATATCACTTTGGCTCCTCAGACTTTCTACAGCAAATGCTCCATCTTTGGTAGAGGATAATTGTCTTTCTTAGAGAATTTGTTCAGGTTCCTAAAATCATTGCACAGCCTGATTTCTCCACTTTTCTTCCTCACCACTACCAAGTTGGCTACCCACTTTGAATATCTCAGAGGAACAATGATTTTGGCAGCCAACAACTTCTTGATTTCTTTTTCAATCAGGAGGAGGAGCAAAGGATTTATTGGTCTCGGCTTCTGCTTGAAAGGAATGGTGTCTTTTTCCAATGGGATCTTATGCTGGATGATCTTTTTGTCATAAGCTTTAAGGTCACTGTATTCCCAAGCAAAGACATTAGAAAATTGCTTCATCAAGGTGCAATATTAAAAACTTTGGGTAACAGACAAATGGGTGGATAGATTTATATACCTTGGATGACTTGGACTCCCTATGTTATGCCTATGGACTGCAGGTTGATCTTATTTTTGGGCAATCTTATAAGGCACATCATTTTGGACAAACATCTTCTCTAAAGGCACTAGCCCTTTAGGTATATGATTGCTAGGCAGCTGAACAATGCTATCTTGGCCAATTCTCTTCTTTAGCTGGGGCTGGGGATATTCCTCCAAGGTTTCATTCTCTTGATCTATTTTCATTTCAGAGAATTCATAAATGACTTGCAGAAACCTATTTACTTCATCATCATCCTCAAAAACTTTCCAATGCTGGACATTATCGGGCAAGGATGGTCTATATTTTATCTGGACTTCATAAACCAACCTAGGGGGCATGGGAGGGATGAACATGCTAGTAGACATAGCAAGGGAATTAACAAGCTGATTTTTGACTCTAGGGATATATGAGATACAAAAACTATCAAAAGATTCTTTGAGTCTCCATACCTCATCTTTGTATGCTTTTAGCCTTGGGTGTTTGGCTTGGAACGTTTTGTTCACTTGTTGAATGATGAGATCAACATCTCCAAACACCTTTATATCTCTAATCCCTCTGTCTTTGGCAGGGTTAAATATCAGAGCTTAATACTTTGCTATATTATTGGTGACCTGAAAAGTCAATTTAAAAGACATATGGGTGCTTTCTTGTTTTGGAGACACCAGCTCCACTCCTGCTTTTGCAGTTTCTTTTGAATAGGCTCCATCAAATAAAATATCCCAAGCTTGTGTCCCTTCTTCCTCCATGGCCTGACATACTGTTTTCTTGAGCTGCACCAAGCCTTCTGGGATTCTTTGATTTGTAGAATACATGCCCCAAAGTTAGTGTCCACAGCGTAAATGGGATGATTAGTGGGATTCTTCTCATCGCTGATGATATAGGCCAACTAGGCTTCCCTGTATAGCCTTCTACTTTCTCCTCCAAACACTGGGACAGTGGCATATGATAAGTCATTTTGTAATGTCCCACCCAATCTCTTAATCCACCCCCTGGATAGTAGCATGCCAAACTTATGGGGGACATCTGCTATCACAATGTCCATCATCATGCTCTTCATGGGTAGCTGAGTTAGGGTGATAGCCAAGTCTTTGATTAACGCCAGACATTTCACCTTCCTTGAATCAAAGGAGAATAGGTCATGATAAGGTTGGGTAATATCAAGGCCTAATTCTTCCATGACAGCTTTGGGCATCAGATTATGACTAGCTCCTATGTCCAGCAGGCAGTTGTGGAGGACTTTGTCATGAATGGTCAAAGAGACATAAAATGATGGAGAATTATCATCAGTAGGTTCAATCATTGGGCTAAGTACAACTACAGGTTTATCATCCTGTAAATTCACATAGTCAGTGGAGGCTTGTGTGGCTTTCAGCTCAAGGGCATCCAGGATAGGCTTTCTAAAAACTTCACTCTTTACAAGTTTAGTTAGAGGCACAGATATCTTAAGTTTCTAGACTTCTGATTCAAAACTGAAAGGGGAAGGGAACTTGTTAGGACCTATTACCTCTTGATCTAGTACTTTGAGGATGATTGGATTAGCTGATGGTCTCTTCTATTTGCTGACCTGCTGCTCTGTGGGGACAACAGCTCTTTGGGCAAGATTCTCTTTAACATTACTTGTTCTTGACCTCAACTTATATCTTTGCTGGTCTTCAGTCTATAGAACAGCTTCTCTATCCCACTCTTGACTGGTCTGGTCCTGGAGCAATGACTCTTCATAGGCAGCCAATGTCAAAAAGGCAGCACCACCTTTGTCTTCCATGCAACGAATCTCATCCTCTTCATCTAGTTATTCCTCCTCCATGACTACATTTTGGAAAGGAGTCTTAACCCTTTGTTCTTCACTGGCTTCTTTTCCCCTCAGAATGATCTACAGTTGCTCATTTGCTCTTCTGAATGGATTTGGATTTCGAGGAGCAAATGTATTTGGAAGCCTTGCTTTCCTAGAGTTCTGCTCAACCTTCAGTTTGGATATTTCAGTAGCCAATGATTCTATCATTTTATTCATTTTATCTAATTTGGGTTATGAACATGAAGCAGAGGAAGAAGAAGCCTCACCTCTTTGCCTCCTTCTATCAGCAATGCCTTTGAGTTTCTCTGCGGCCATGATATTGAATTCCACCTCTAAGGTTGCATCTTGCATTTCAGCTAGAGTGGCACATCTTCTTTCTGTTAATAGCAGGTAGAAATTAGAATCAAAAGCATTGGCATAGGTGACTTTAGCAGAGGTGGGGGTAGGCTTTACTTCAGCTGGTATCTTGTTATACATATGATTGAACCTTTTATTAAAATCAGACAATGATTCCCCATTTTCCCTCTTGAGGTTGCCCAACTCAGTATGGTAATATAGCAGGTCTTTCTTATCTCCCCAATGCTTTAAAAACACATCATCTAATGCTTCAATGTCTACTATAGGCCTAGGTGTTAGCTCTCTGAACCACTTTCTAGCCTCTCCATCAAGGCTTTGGACAAATACCCTCATCCACACATCATCCGCACTAATATCTAGGTTGTCAACATAGCTATAAAAAGACTCAAAGTGTTCTTTAGCTGTTACTCCCTCTGTACCAGTGAACTTAGGCATGTATTTCTAATACTCTCCTACAGGCATGGCATTCAAAGGGATTAGTAGAACCAGGGGTCCATATCTAGCAACTATGATTCTTTCCATTTTGGTAGGTGCTTGTTGGCCTGCCATGACTGGGGTAGATGGAAGGGTACTGGTAGTTTGGTAGGTGGGGAGCTAAGAAACAAATGACAGGGCTGAAGGAAAATGATGGATTGTATGAGAGGTTTTCTTTGGAGTGAGATCCAAAGGGGAACTTATTAAACAAGGGGGTTTATGAATCTCTAGAAATATTTCTTCACTGATAATGCTAGGCTCTATATTTTCAGCATGTACATGCTCAGTTACAAGCCTTTCTTGTAGAGATACATAAGATTGTTTAGGCTTACCTGATCCTAATTCTCCTTTATATGATGTTTTTCTCTGCTTGATAATATTCTTAGGGTCAGGCACTGGTTCAACAGGTGATTTCTGACGATTTCTCCAAGTATGCCTCACAAACTGAGCCAAAACTGTGATGTGCAGTCGCCAAAAGGTTCTTCCTCCAGTAGAGTCGCCAGATAGATGATTACAACCAAAAATGTGTCCAAACTTTGTCTATCATCAAATCTGGATCTGTTTCATTCTCCCAGGGAAGCTGAGCTTTAATCGCCTCCCCCTGGAAATGGTGCCAATTATGTTAGGATTCCAAGAAACTCTCCTAGGTTTTAGCTTGGAGATGCCTGGTAACATATAAATTCAAATATTGTTGTAGGTTAAATGGAAGGACTGATGCTTGTTCAAGCTAGATAACCACATCTACTTTGTTTCACTCCAGACATGTGTGAACACCCCTAGAATACAAGGCTTTAGACCACTAAATGCTCACAGTATAGATATCAGGTGAATATGGAGAATACTAACCACACCAGTAGATGCACAAGACCATGTGATGACCAGTTGCAACTAGTAAAGAAACTTGTAAATCTATTCCACTAATGCACAGACGGGATGACAGCTCTCTTACATTAACTAGAAAGAAACCTGAGTAACCTATTCAATGATACATTCAATAATCTAACATAGAGATAGGATGACAACTATCTAGTGCTAAACCTCAAAAGATCAAGAATACAGCATATCAAGCACAAGCTTAGAACAGAGGAAGATGGAAAGCGAGTAGTTAATAGCAAAAGAAGCTTGTATTAGTTGAAAATGAAGACGATATGCTGCAAGTGACAAAATATCTACAGTCTCCAGAAGTTGAACCTTACATCAAAATACCAACCACCAACCTTGATTACATCTTGTTTCTGGGTATTTAAATATTTACATTACAAAGGCACTTGGCAATTTAGGTATGGAGGGGTCATAATTGACCACCAACTACATTTAACTGCTTGATGGAGTCTCTGGCTTTGTTTGCTTGCTTCAGTGGATGAATCCAATCCTTTTAGGTGCTATGCTATCCTCTTAGGCAGTTGGAGTGCTCGTGCCAGTGGAGTTCCATAACTGCTAAATGCAGTTACAGGGGTGTGCTTTTCCTTTTTTCCCTTTTTCCATACTATCTGTTAAACATGGTTGTTGGGGTCTGTCAGTGACTGGTACTGGTAAGCTGGTCACCTTCCTCCTTCAGGCAAATGGAGTGGTCAAAGGACATGGACTGCATGGGAAAGTGGATGAATCGGATGAGCGGAACTGATGGCCATCGGATCAGGGAAATGGATGGCAAAGATGACTCGGTGGAGGATGTTGGCCGAGGTGGGAGCGAGTTAAATTTGGGTGGTTAGATCTTAGGCGGCCAGATCAAACAGTGATCGGGAGGTGAAGTTATGCGGTCATTATTAGGCGAGAGCGGTTTAGTTTGGCAGTAATTGTATTGATCACACCGCTTTCGGGCCCTAAGCGGTAAAATGACAAGACTGGGTGATGCCATTTAGCGGTCAACACGTAGCGGTGGATGAGAGAGAAAAACCACTCTCATCGCGTGCTAACGTTCAATCACATCATTGGTGTGATATGTGCAAAGGCCATCAGATCTCAACAGAGATGATCTGACGGTGGGGAAATTATCGAGCGGATTATTATATCGGGCGCGATGTGAGCTATTATATTCGTTGAGGAAGATCAATGGCAGAGATACAAGGCGATGAGTTATAAAGTCGCAAAGCCATATAGTTGAGGTTTTATGGTGGGTTTTAGACTTTGCGCTTGGGGATTAAAGGCAAAGGGGCTATTCTCGTCGGGTTTTGGGGAAAATAGAGGAATGGAGGTGGCAGAGAGAAAGCGAAGTAGAAGAAATAAGGGAAGAGTGGCCAAATGTGGAATCCTTTTGAGCACAACAAAGTAGACCAAGCTTGTTTCTAACCTTGAAAAATCACTGTCGTATAACATAGCTAATAGACATTTTCACATTTTCCCGAACCATTTCTGCCGAGTACCCCATATATTTTTTATCACAAGATTGAAGGGGATAGTGTATGCTTGCCATATAAGTTCACCCTTTGGATGAATCCATCCTAGTAAGTTTTATGAGCCCTAGGAAGGAGGAACTCAATCTCGTCACGGTGACAAGTCCTACATCATCTAATTTTTACGAGTTCGACGAAGGTGAAACTTGACATATTTTTCATGTTTAGAGAGTTTGAACAAGAAGCGGAAAAGAAAACTCCAAAGCTCCCTTTTTGTAAATCGTCTCTTGAACTTGAAAAGGTAGCAAACAATATCCAAGAGAGCCTCCTAGCCATGTTCATCCAAGGTGTTCCTTTTCGTATAATAGTCTATCTCAGTCCAGAAAAGGGCTAAACTTATACTGAGTATGTTGTGTGTGGAGCATGATTGTTCAGAGGTCTTTGTTTCAGCCGGATGTATACCCCGGGAATTTTTGTACACCCCTCCACGCGGGGGGGTGTGGGGGGGACTTGTCCCCCCCGCGGGGGTCCGAGGGGGCCGATCCCCCCCAGCTAGGGGGTCCGGGGGCTCGAGGGCAACACCCCTGAAGCTAAAAACAGATGTAAATTTGCCTTGTAAAAGTATAGTAATTTCTAGACAATCTGGGCCGTTCATTAGGCGGATGATCTGACGGTAGAACTTATGTTAAGTTTAGGGTTTTTCGACCTAGAAGGCAACCCCCTCTCTTTGTATGAGGGCATTGTATTTGAGGCTGTGAGATAGGTGTGTATTCTGTGTGAGCAAGAAACAGAGAGGTGAGACTGTGAGAGAAGACAAAGGATATTACAACAGATTTGCTGTAGGTTGTGTCTCTTCATTTTGCTGGATAATAGAAAGGAAGGACTGGCTGTTTGGGGTGGACATAGCCCAAACTGGTGAACCACGTATATCTGTGTCTCTCTTGTTTTGTGCATTTTTTCTGTGTTTATATTTCTGCAATATTTTATGTGTTCCATTGCTCCGTAATATATAATATTCTAACAGAGTAGACGTCATTTCATTTACTTTTATGAGTTCGAAATGACAAGTACTCAACAATCTTTTCATTTTTGAGAGTCATAAAAGAGCTTAAAGATGACTCCTCCTGGAGGAACGAATGGTATAAAAAGGACAGCAATTGGTTTCGATGATGATAGAACTGCTCAAAACATGTAAGGGTCAAGAGGCTGGCTAATAATACCACTCACTGTAGAGGTTCCTTAGGCAAAGGAAAAACAACCAAGTGAAAGCGAATGATCGACCAAAGAGATGGTGACAATGGAATGGATAAACCAAGGCTCATCTGGAAAAATTTTGTTGGAAATCACAATGTTTAAAGAGGGAAATGGTTTATTTTTACAAAATCTTGAAACATGGGAAACTATTCCTGAGTATACTTGAGGATGGTTTCATTTTTTCACAAGCTTGAAGCATGAGGAAAAAAAAAACTATGCTTGGATTTGGTTTCATTTTTACACAAGCTTGAAAGAAAGATAAACTATGCTTGAGATGGGTTTGCATGCCCCCAACATAATTACTCAATTCGAGGTACATTCCCCCCCAAGCTTCATTTCATTCACCTAAGTAGACTACTAGTTACTAACAGGTGGATGGAATGAAGGTTCATTGATGAGATCAAGTGAAAGACTTGACTAGGATTTTACGAGATCTAATCGAAGACTCGAATTGGAAGGGGATTTGTTTCATTTTTTAACGAGCTTGACAAAGGAAAAAGAACCATGCTCATGACACCTTGCTTATTTTTTTACCAAGCATGGCATATGTAAAGGAACCATGCTCATAACCTATTTCATTTTTAATGAGGTTGACATAATAAAAGAACTATCCTCATAGCACTTGTTTAATTTTTTATTGAGCTTCACACAAGACAAGGAAATCTACTCCAAGCTCTTGATCATAGAACGAAAGAGGCCATGGCTTCCAAGAGGTTCTCATCAGATGGGAGAACAACACTTTGGAATGGATACATGTCTAGGGATCTAATGGAAAAGTGGACTCCAATGCCCCCAGCACATGGCGTACTACATCACATACTAAATCATCAATAGATGCAGGCATGGAATAGGTTGACACATAATTAACCTATTGCAGGGGTGATATGATCCAAAAATGGATCCTGGATAAACCTCCAAGTCTAAAGGATTTCATATAAGAGGTAAAAGATACCAAATGGCACAAAACCTTTGTAAATTAGAGGAAAATGAAAGTCACAGGCTGCTCTTGGAAATAGTCTCATTGCAGAGATCGTCTTGTTTTGAATCTGCTGCAATTGAAAGGGAAAAAATGGACTTAGTATGCAGAAGTTATCACAGAAAGAAAATGCCCTTGGTTCTTTAGAAAAAGAGGCAAATCTTCAAAAAAATGGCCTAAAAGGCTTCATGAAGAAAATCGCATCGGAGGAGGTCCAAGGTGGATTTAAGTGGAAAAGGGAAGCCACCCCCAATTGACGATCCTTGACATATCAGGTCGGAGGCAGACAGGTGATGTTGCATAAGAACCAAGCCGAGCAATAATCCAATTGCCAATATCGGTGGATTGCGTCGGCATAGGCCATGCCATATGGACAGACCCCGGGGCTCATGTGATACGCGATTGTGATATTGCAATATCGCATCAAAGCTCCACAGAGGAGCGAGGATATATATATATATATATATATATATATATATATATATAGATATAGATATATATATATATGAGATGTGATATCCAAACCCAATAGAGTTATAAATGATATTCCATATATTTTGAGTTCTGTAAAATGACATTTTTCTATGTATTTTCCCATTTTCGTTAAATAAACAAAAAGTGAAAGGAAAGCGCCGATGCGATGAAACTGGATGCGAAGGGATTTATAAATGCCATTGCATATTATTTCAAGTCTGATATGAGCCGTTCTATGGGATTTTCAATGTTTTAATGTATTCTTAAATATAAAAGGAAACCACGAAACAAGCGGGATTTCGGGAGGACCGAAGGTGGTAAGAGGTCTTGGTCGGGCTCTGCCCAAGCCCATACATTGGCTGCCACGTGCCCGGGTCTTGGAGAGAGAAAGCCACTCTTTTCAGGCGGTTAACTGTCGTACGCATGGGCCGCTTGAAATGAACCACAGTCGTTGGATCTAGATCTTCTATATCAACGATGGAGATGCAATAATCGACATAAAGGCGGACTCGATGGAAAATAAGGTAGAATCCATAATATTTGAATTCTGATAAACATTGATTTTGTGGATTTTTCCTTTGTTTGAATGTATTTCTCTGTGTAAATAGATAACGACCATTTCGGGAATTTCAAAGGCCCAATGATCCATTACGTTACAGAACAGGTGGCCACCATACCTAAAAGCGTTTACCAATGGTTGCTAATGCTCATAGGGGGATTTGAGCGGACAGAGGCTGGGAGCCGAAGAGCTCGAAGGGGAAAACAAACCAACCAGCACTGATTGGCTTACCATGAATGTCAGAGACATAAGGTTGTTGTTGGAGTTGTTGCTAAAATCGAGCATAAGCAGAAAGTGAAGCCAAAGCAGGAAGCTAAGGCATAAGAGAGTAATGAAAAAAGGCAACCATAAAACAAGCAGCGCAGAAAGTAAAAGCTGAAGCGCACGCAGCCAAAGGAGTCACTTGGAGTTCAAGTGGAAAGCCAGAGAGCTATAAACTGACAAAGAGCTAAAGAAGCCAGAGCCAAGAGCTAGAGCCAGAGCCAAGTGTTAGGCCCCTATACTACTAGTGTAACCCCTTATTGTTATTAGTATAACCCCCTTATTATATTGATGTACCCATGTAGTGCCCATATTGTTACTATTGTGCCTCATAGAAGCCCACTATTGTTATTATTGTGCCCTTACATTATTATTGTTATGTCTGCTCTTATTATATTATAACCCCTTAGACTCCTACATATAGAAAGGAGGTCTTTTCATTTGTATCATCGAAGAATTGTTCATTTGTGTAATGTAAAGGAGGTTGACCCCTCGAAGGGGTTGAATTCTAAGGTGTTCAACTATCTTTTCTATCTTTTTGTGAGCTGGTTTCATAACATTTGGTATCAGAGCTTTGGATTCTAGGGTTTCACTGCTCCAAACAGGTCATCGTGGCATTTTTTCTATAACATTTTTTTTGCGATGTTTCAGAAGCTAAAAAAAACCCATTTGAGAAGAAATCACGCTAAATCTAGGGTCTGAATTTCAGAGCTTTTCGCACTATATTTGTGGAGATATGATCTGAGGAAGTTGGTCTTTTTGCAGACTCCTGAATTACATTCCAAACAGGTGACTTGGGGAAAATCGTCATAACTTTCTTTTTGAGCATTGGATTGAAATTTTGTAAGAAGGTACAGAAAGAGGACAAACTGTAGTTTCTTTTATATATCTTTCAGAGGCAAAATTCGAAACAGTGACTCATGGCACATCGTACAAGTTCGCTCTATTGAACTAGTCTATAATCAGGTCACTGTGGGAGATTGTGCATAACTCTTCCTTGGAGAATCCATGAATTGCTCATTTATGTAATGTAAAGGAGGTTTCCCCCTCGAAGAGGATGAATTCTAAAGTGTTGATCTATCTTTTCTATCTTTTTCTTGAGCTGGTTTCATAACATTTGGTATCAGAGCCGACATAACAATAATAATGTAAGGGCACAATAATAACAATAGTGGGCTTCTATGGGGCACAATAGTAACAATATGGGCACTACATGGGTACATCAATATAATAAAGGGATTTTACTAATAACAATAAGGGGTTACACTAGTAGTATAGGGGCCTAACATGCCTCTCTCCTTCAATTTGGATCAAACTGGTGGCATTGGAAAGAGGATGCAGAGGGCTATTGTAGATCGCAATTTCAGAACTTAAAGATCCGAAAGTACAGAGTTACAGTCGTTTCAAGATCGAGATCCTAAAATCAAGAAAAAGCAAGATAAGGAATTTTGATGGCAAGGATCTGGTAAATTGGATACTTCAGATGGAGCAATATTTTGATCTACATGGTGTACCACTGTTACAAAAGGTATGTATTGCATCTTCATATTTAGAACCAGA
>APFE030150467.1:64303-121476 GCA_000404065.3 Pinus taeda | reverse complement strand
GGTGCTGTTCTAATGCAAGATGAAAGACCCATCGCTTTTGAAAGTCGTCCAATCAAGGGAAAGTTTTTACACAAAGCTATTTATGAGAAGGAAATGTTGGCAATACTCCATGCACTTAAGAAATGGCGACCCTACCTAATGGGAAGACACTTCAGGTAAAAACAGATCATGATAGCCTTAAATACTTTTTAGAACAAAGATTATCCTCTGAAGAGCAACAAAAGTGGGTCACAGAGATGTTGGGTTATGACTTTGAAATCATCTACAAAAAAGGGAAGCAAAATGTGTGGCAGATGCACTCTCAAGAAAGGATGAGGATGTGGAAGCATTGTTGTGCGCCATTTCTATTATCCAACCAGATTGGATAAATGAAGCAAGGGAGGAATGGAAAAATGACGAAGAAGTTTGGTTACTTATTCAAAAATTACAACAATATTCTTGTACGTCTGATACATTTAGCTGAAAAAATGATTCGTTACGGTACAAAGATCGCTTATACCTCTGTAAGAAATCCCAGCTAAAACAAAAGATTCTTATGGAATTGCACACTTCTCCCTTAGGAGGGCACTCAGGATTTTTAAAAACTTACCACAGGGTTAAGAAGGAATTTTTTTGGGATGGCCTTAAATCATATATTCAAAAGTTTGGGCAGAATGTTGGTTTGCCAACAAAATAAAGTTGAAACAATTAAGACACCAGGTCTATTACAAACTTTATCCATTCCAAGCCAACATTGGGAGGAGGTTTCAATGGATTTAATCACAGGTTTACCCAAGGCTGAGGGAAAGAGTGTCATCATGGTGGTAGTTGATAGACTTACCAAGTATGCACACTTTTGTGCATTATCACATCCATTTAAAGCTAGTACAGTTTCTACGGCATTTATGGAAACAATTCAAAAGCTACATGGAAACCCAAAGATTATTGTAAGTGACAGAGATCCCATTTTCACTGGAAATTTCTGGACAGAATTATTTTCTTGTCTTGGTACTCAGTTAGCTCATAGCTCATCTTATCATCCTCAATCTGATGGGAAAACTGAGATAGTAAACAAATGTTTGGAAGGATATCTTCGTTGCTTTGTATCTGATAAACAGACAAAATGGGTCAAATGGTTGCCTCTGGCTGAATGGTGGTATAACACTTCCTTCCATACAGCAACAAAAATGACCCCATTTATGGCACTTTATGGATATCATCCACCATCCACCACATCATATTTAAGAGAAAATTCTAAGGTTCAAGCAGTGGAACATCACATTGAACATCAACAACAAGTCCTCCAACTCTTAAAGGATAACCTCGGGTTGGCACAGAATAGAATGAAACAATAGGCAGATCAACATCGCGGTGAAAGAAGTTTTGATGTAGGTAATTGGGTGTTCCTACGGCTACAACCATATAAACAAATGTCCCTCAAGAAAGCTAAGAAGGATAATAAATTATCACCAAAGTATTATGGTCCGTACAAGGAGTTGCAAAAGATCCCAATTCAAACAATATTGCTAGAAATTGAAGAGGAAGGAAAAATCATATTGGAACTTGGAGCAGTCACAGAAACAAGAACTCGACAGCTACGTAATCGATCAATTTCAGAGTATCTCATCAAGTGGAAGAACTTACCCGCTAAAGATTCCACATGGGAGGACAAAGAATTTTATACAGAAGCATCAAGAACTACTCAAGCGTTGAGGGACAACACTTTTTGAAGGAAAGGGGCATGTTAGGCCCCCTATACTACTATACTAGTGTAACCGCTTTATTGTTATTTAGTACAACCCCCTTATTTGTGCCCATATGTTTACTATTGTGCCCCATAGAAGCCCACTATTTTTATTATTGTGCCCTTACATTATTATTGTTATGTCGGCTCTGATTATATTATAACCCCTTAGACTCCTATATATAGAAATGAGGTCTTTTCATTTGTATCATTCAATAATTGTTCATTTGTGTAATTTAAAGGAGGTTTCCCCCTCGAAGAGGCTGAATTATAAGGTGTTCAACTATATTTTCTATCTTTTTGTGAGCTGGTTTCATAAAACCAAGAGCCAGAGTCAAGAGCCAGAGTGAGAGATGAGAGCTTCAAGAGCCAAGGATAAAACGGTGTCTAAACCCATTGTTTTTGTGTAAAACAATGGAGTTGATCAAGAGCTTGTAAAAAGGACTTTTCCATAATCCCAGATGCTATAGGGTGAAATGCATGGGATGAAAAGTACCCTCGAAAGTCTTCCCAGGACCTTCAATAAACTGTAAGGTTATCTGCAAAAGCTACCTGTTACACACATGTTCATCTATCAGACATATATTGATAGGGTATGGAAAGAGGATCACCTTTGGTTCTTTCTAGATTCGCTTGGGGATCTCCGTGCGGTAAGAAGAACTCCTCCTAACCGGCTCCAAGGTGATTCCTGCACAAAATAACAAAGCAAACCAATCACAACATAAACTTCTGACAATTAATGTAAGAATCTGTAACAAACATGTATAAATGTATAACTTATCTACTCAACACAACAAGCATCAGAATGAACAAATAAATGCACAATATCACTGACATTTTGGAGTAGGGAACACAACTGCAGTCCTATATTCAGAATGGAAGAGTGATTACAACAACCCGTTGTATCAGCCTTCCTTACCCCTTCTTCCTCTCTCTCTCTCCTTCTTTTAGCTAGCTCAATCAAGAATATGACAGTTCACAACAACTCTATGGGCTATCGTTCCAAATGCTCTGATCCCTTTTTGCAATGGCCCTCTCACTGCTTATATAGCAATCGAATTAGGGCTGCCAAGCTCCACCTGTAGTTCATTTGGGAAAAAACCATGAACCTGCCTTGTTTACAAGCTTTTTCCCATTTGCCTTCATTCTCGGAATAGAATTTCTCCAAATATCTTGATGTTTTGAGTTTCCTTGCTTTTCTAGCACAAATTTAGGGATTTAATATCTAGATATCTATGAGAAAATTCGTTGGCATAACCTTTTGAACATCACTTAAGTTCACTAATGCTCCCCTTGGTCTAACAACAAGAGTTAACAGGGTAACTAATGCTCCTTTATGCTTGTAAACAAGATTTATAAAGCAGGCTGCCAGTGTATAGAGGGTGTTAGTGTGGATTCTGGGCCTACAATTGTGGTCATTGGTTTAATCATCTTGTCTTTTACCTCTGAGTTGATTAGGAGGTCAATTTGTCCTATAACAAATGCCCCCTAAAGTATGAGATCAGAGGCAAAGATGATGGTCAAAATACTTTATGAAAAAACATTGTAATTTGATGTCAAAATCTTTGTAGAGAGAGAGAGAAGTTTCGAGCGGCAAGGAAAACCTGATACAACAAAGATACATATATATAAACTGCTAAAATCATGTCCCGAGTCGGGCATTCCCATGATCAATAGCTATGTCAGAGTAAATTTCTCCTCGGAGATATAACAATGATGGACGCCAATATGGCATAGGGCGGATCCATTTTCATAATAGATCATCCTGAAATAGCTGTCTCCAAAGAACAATATTGCAGCTTGGGAGAGGAAACAAGGTTGAATGATGCAAGCCTCTACCCAAGGTCTTGATTCTTGCTTCACTGAACAGCATAGATCAGTACATGTGATAATGTGAGTTGACGTCGAAAATGCATGAAATCATATGATTACCAGCCAATAATGGAGACTGTTAACAAATGCGAGGAAGGCCACTGATAATGGTGATTGTCTCCAAGATGCACAGTGCAAACTAATGAGTGTGAAAGATTTTTTGTCGTCGAACACTCATAGAATTGCTTAACCAGGAGCCAATAATGAAAACCAGTGATCAAACACAAGGTAACCTGCCCCTAATGCTTGTAAGCACCAAGGCACTGAATGTGTTTCTAGTTATCTTCCTAGATAGAGTGTTGAAGTCAATAGGAAGAAACCTGTCGAAAGGTAGGCAATGATGTATCCTACATCTGTCGACACGAAACCGGACAAGTATGATTTTGTTTTTTGAAGAATCTTTTGAGCTTTTGGGTCTAAACAATGGAGGGCATGATACAAGGATATGTAGGATTGGTTGATAGAGGAAACAAATGGGAACCCTTGATCAATAGAAGGAACTACAACAGTTTTAACCAGACAGCACTAGACTCATGAACACTACAGAGTGTTTAAGATACGGAGATGCAATTACATCAGGGTATATAGGCTAAAAACTCATAGGTTGGTAGGGTTCATATTGAGAGGTTATCAAAATGATGGTTTATCTAAAGGAGTGTTATGTTCAAGGGAACGAATGCTGCCAAATCATGCTTCCGAATATAGGATACAATTGTATTGTCCACTTTTTCCCCGTCTAATTTTTTAATGAGTCCAGACGGGCAAACTCATTGATCTTTTCATGTTTAGAGAGTCTGAAAAGGATCACAAAAAGAACGACTCTTTGCCCTATTTGATTAGTTTAATGAGTCCAAATAGGCAATCTCGTTGACTTTTTCATCTTTTAAGAGTCTAAAAAGTATCATAAAAGGAATGACTCTATATCTTATCTGTGTATTTAAAGAGTACAGACTAGACAACTCGGTGGTATTTTCATATTTAGAGAGTCTGAAAAGATCGTAAAGAGAGACTCCATGGTGGTTCCTTTGTCATAGTTGTTAAGCGGGTGTGACAAAAGGTTAATAGTATACCCGTATCGGTTACTTTTCCATATTTTAATCTATTGAACCTGGATAAAGAGAAACCTTTTTCCAATAGATGTCGACCTCATTTTGTTACGAGCATGAGGCGACGGACTAAACTCGTGTTTTTTTGTGACACTTTAACAAGCTCAGTAACAAAAAATTGAGATTTTTCATTTTTTAACGAGCAAGAAAAAAGTACCTGAAAGAATGCTTGGGTCATATTTAGCATGTTTAACAAGCAGCAAAACACAGCTCAGGATTTTTTCAGTTTAAAGAGCGAGAAAAAGTGCCTAAAAAGGATGCTCTATTGGTCTCTTTCAGTTTATGAGCTGGAACAAGATCAAAAAAGAGGTGCTCAGAGCATTGTTTACATATATTTAACGAGTGCAAATGATGAAAAGCTCAGGGATGTTTATAATTTTTAAAGAGCGATAAAATATCCCAAAAAAGTGCTTTACAGATTGTGGTATGGATGTTTAACAAGTCCTACTGCAAAAAACTCGGAGATGTTTGTATTTTTTAAAGAGCAATAAAATATCTCCAAAAGTGCTCTACCATAGTTAGATAGATTTTAACGAGCTTAACGATGAAAACTCAAGGATGTTTGTATTTTTTAAAGAGCAATAAAATATCCCTAATAGTGCTCTATAAGAATTGCATTCAACTTTTTACTGCTTTTCTTTCTTGAAAGTACTTTCATCAAAAGCAGTAAAAAGTATAAAAAGGCAGCAATTTCTATTATCTGGGTTCATGCATGATAAAAATCATGTAGAATGGACTACTTTCTCTTTAATGATTTTCAAATAATCATGTCTCTCAAAGTTATATAAGATGGTTTGAGCTTTCATTTGCATCATTTTCACTATTTTGAAGTTTGTGAGAGCTAGTTGGAGCTAAACAAGAGCAAATTTTCCATGGACCATTGCAGGAGATCAGGGCAACCATTTGACGTGCTGTCAGACCCAGGTGAGAGCTAAAACCTTGCTCTATGCTTTATTAAACCTTTTTTAATAGTTTTGTGGGTGGAAATTTGCAAATATGAGGTGCCCTAGAGCCATTTTTGCACCCTAATGCCCTCCATATGACCAGTAGAGAGTGTTAAATGCTCTGTACGAGCCACTGGAGGGTGTTAATCCTCTTTGTGTAGCACTAAGAGGGGCTTTAGAGCTATAGGGCGCATTTGAAACCCTCATGCATGGATTCCTTAAGTGATTTTGCCCCATTTTAACTGTTTTTAGGGTCATTTTGTGCAGGTTTTAGGCTAAAATGACTCACCTACGGAGAGAATGGGCGCATGATAATGAGGAATTGATGATGTGTAATGATCCAACTTACATACTTGCATTGTGCCGCTACATTTTATTGAAGTATGCAAGCTAGAGTTGATGAAAGGACAGGAGGATTTACTGAGATGGATCATACAGCGCTGGGATGAACATGAGCAAGTGTTCAGAATTGGAGATCAAGCTCTGGCAATTGACTGGGATGATGTTTACTTTTTAACTGGTTTGTTGTGCCATGGGGCACCAAGAAACCTCACCGGTGGTAGGTCAGATCCACAATCTACTTTAGAGCTGGTACAGATCTACTGTATCCCTGGGAGTGGGTTAGTCAACAACAAAGTCCCGATAGAGAGGATTCAATCACGGTCTATGAGGGCATTTTTATGGTTGATTGTGTGTTTGGCGGGGTCAAAAAGTCCCCACGTAGCAACAAAGGCCCAACTGTTGCTTGCCATTGACTGTGTCCAGCTCCAAATGTTCAACTGGTGTAAAGCAATGCTTCACCAGTTGAAGGCAGAATTAAGGGCATGCAAGACCTGTACCCAACACAATTTCTGGTACGGTACTATCATAGTCTCATATATCCTTTAGAGGGTACCTGTCATGCACCCACGGGTGAGCTTAGGTCCCTTTGATCGGAGGGAGCCAAGGCAGGGTCACTGGTCATGACTTTATCCTCACACAGGAGGAGGACCACTCTGGCACTTCTTTAACAAAGACTTCTTCCAATGGCTTCGCAGCCAAATAGTGATTGTTGACGACTATGCCTATGAAGGCATGGACTTTACCAGGGACCTAGATTTGATGCTACCACCCGGGGCCAACTAGGGTCCTCAAGGTGAGAATAATTTTGATAATACTTAAGTATTTTTGTACTTTTGAATGTATATGTAATTTTTTTTAACGATGAGATAAGAACTGACATGAAACTTTTGTGCTTAACAAAAATGTGGCGCCAGTATGACTTGTAGGCGAACCTTGCTATGTGTGACGAGGCAGCCAACTACATGCTGGAGGGGGCGATGCCGACAGTCTATGCGAGGTTCTGAGGAACCTAGAGGGTTGGACTATGGGTGTCCCTCCCCTTCCTATGAGGAAGATTCCTGCTCATATGCAGCGACACACCGTTGGTGTACCTGAGCAGTTTCTGGTCCCTCTTCGGAGGGTAGCTAGAGCTGTTTTAGCTTTTCTAGAGCAATAGGCTCATTTTAGCAAGTGTTCTGGCGTAGCCATATGAGTGTTTATAGCTGGGCTTTGAGCCATTTTGTACTTAAATCATCCAAGTTTTGGGATATTTTGATGTAAAAAAATGGATTTCGATATAATATCTATATATATATATATATATATATATAATATATATAGATAGATAGATAGAAGATAGATCTATATATAATATATATATATATATATATATATATATATTATATATATATATATATATACAAATATTCTTGGTATTTTGGTGGTGTAAATGTGTTTTAAAATGTTTTTTGTGACAAATTTTTAACTTTAGTAAATGTTTTACTTCTCATGTATGCTGCTATAACAAATGAGACAAATGCCAATCTAATACATAGTTAGCTAATGAATCAACAACTGTATTTAATTCTTGAGGAACATGTTCATAAGTGATTATTTCAAATCGACGTTCCAGGAGTCGCACCCTTAGATAGTTATGTAAAAAGGTTGGATTACGGACGTGATAATGGTTTGTCAATTGCATAACGACTAGCTGGGAGTCTAACCTGACCACCATATTAGAGATGCCCCTTGATGACGCTTCCATTAGAAGCGAAATGATGGATATGTACTCGGCAATATTGTTGGTGGTGATACCAGGAAATACTCCCTCAGAGCAAAATAGTTCTGAATCGGGTGTATAGATGACCTAAGCAGCTGATGCAATGTGCCGTGTGTGATGACTAGCACCATCCACATATCCTACGTATGCTAAGGGAAACGACGACATCTGCATTATGAGAAGAATGCATGAGACAAGTACTCCACTAAATAATAAAACAATCCAATCACATCAAAAAAGTAAGCAAAACTTATGAATACATAAAATTACAAAGCACATGCCCAACATGACACTAGGAACAATACTTTTCAAATAGAGCCCGTATGTGGGCTCCATGAGTGGGATTCTGTCCCAATCCTACAGTTCATATGCCCCTGAGGGGAGGACTTTCGTTATGACATAGGGACCTAGCCATATGGGTCGAAGCATGCATGCTTCCAAGAGATTATCTTTTGGATGATATAGCGATACGAAATCGCCTTCTCGGAAAGAAGAAACCTAACCACTTTGCAAATTGGGTTTGTACCCACTCCTTGTGAGCCGCTAGTGCCAAATTGGCATTTTGATGAGTTTTATCCAGTTGCTTGAGGTATATTAGGTGTTCTTCTTCGTCTATGGGGCCAGGCATGGGTTCAATGGCTATTTCAAGGGAAGGAGTTGGCCACCCATTTCGTTTTGCCTCATTGTAAAGTTGGATCTCATACGCAACAAATGACGGACTAAAGTCGGGCATTTCCTCATGAGACCAAACAAATTCTTCATGGGATTCCTCATGTAGGCAGGTGGAGCTTGCAATTTCCTCAAGACTGCAATCTGCTCTCATTTGGGTGTCTTCCATGGTGCCTATCATGACTGAACTATCTATGGGTAATGACCTGGAAGTGTCGTCCATATTTTCACCCACCCCAAGAGTTTGAATGCTTGTATAGGGTGGGGAAATTATTTCGTTTGTGTCAGAGGATAGGACTTGAAGAGGCATCATGTTCAAGTCAGATGTCGGACCCCAAATATGCTAATCCTCCCAATGTTGCTCTCCAAAACTCATGATTTCTCGAACGGATTCATCCGTTGATGGGAGTCGATCGCATGGATCTAAAGGATGAGCGATTATGGGAAGGGGGGTGGTACCGTCGACGAAAACCAACATGACTAGAGATGTGGATGCAGATTGAATGTCTTCGTAGGCTGATTCAGCTGATAACAGCGGCATCTGGTCTTTGTATGTGTCAAGGTCTGAAGGTGATATTAGGATCCAGGGATAGATCAGTTCATGACGATTTGATGAAAGCATGTTGACCAATTGCAGAACCTGCGGTGACGGAAGAGGAAAAAAACCCATCAGGGAGGAATCCTTAAACATACCTGTACCTATACTGACAAAACTATCAGTTACACCTTCTACTAGGGGTACAGAGTCTTTTGGTAATGGTGAATAATCAGGGGTGCAGAAAGACAACTGATCGGCTGTAATGACCTTTCAATTCATTGGAAATAGGATGATACGAAAGACAGTGGATACGAAAACTATCATGGCATATGCCCAACTGTGACCCAGCAACATATTATTGTCGAGTCTTTTGTCCACGACTTCTACATCCACCGTTACTATTTTCCCAGCCAAAGTGATGGGAAAACTATCTATGCATCCTTTTGGGACAAAGGTGTGGCTGTCAAAAGCTTTAAGGGAGTTTGACGGTGGGGAGAGGGTTGGGGAACCCAAGGCGAGCCAACATGAAGCTGACATGACGTAGGTCGAAGCACCTTTGTTCGATGACAACTCAGTGTATACTTTTACCTTTCGAAGTGATATGCACCTGAAACGTAATCTATTAGGAAAGGGGAGGTTTACACTTATCCATGTCGAAAATAGCAAGCATGGAATCCGTAGGGTCAATACCCCTGATAGCTGAAAGCAAAGCTTTATTTTGGCTGGGGCATGTTTGTAAGATTTCGAGCGCCAACATAGCCGATGGCGCTTGCACCAAATCCTCTACAATGTTGTAGTGTTGGGCAGCACTTGCAGATGTGTTGTGCATTGTGAGTCAAAGTGCCCCCTTTGGGGTCAAATTACAATGTCCTCAACTAGCCTTTCGATTTGCAAATCATTGTGGGCGATGGGTTTTGACCTTTGGATGGTTCTGCTACCATAGGGGCAAAAGCTTCATAGGATTTGGCTCTAGTTGTTAGTTCTACCATTTCAAATGTGTAAATGTTAAGCGGATAAATCATTCTTGTGGACAAGACCGATCTCCCTAGTATCAATTGATATCTAGCAACAAGCAGGACAAGCAAATCTACTTTTCTCTAAACATATTTCGATTCATTAATAAAAACTAAGAGGTGTTTTATAGACCCTACCTCAAGTCCAACGCTAGTTTGTGGCAGCCTTGCTCCAACAGCTTCAAAGAGTTTCCTTTTAATAACCTACAAACACAAACAAGCACATATCAAAGAACACCTGCATAACTAATATAATAAATCATGTTCATCATAGTGATCAAGGACTCTATGAAATAAACCATTAAACACAACTCATTGAGAAAAATAAACTTGATTGTATTAATCTTTAACAAAGAAGAACTTTACAACCTTGGTGCCTTGATGTTGTATAAGCTCTTCCCAGGGTCCAAGCAGGAATCTCCTCTACTTTGACAAGCCTCACTCTCCTCCCAATGAGATCAAAAGGTATGTAATTTCTCCTCTCAAAAGCTCAATTAGGAAGACTAAGTTCCAGCAGCATTTACCCTCAAAAATATTCAGCTTTCAACCTCCCAAGTAACCAGCCCAAAGCTTCATTTTATAGTGAAAGGGAAGGAGGTTACAGGTCCACCATTGAAGGGATAGAGTCCTCCTTCAAGGGGATAAGCTCCTCACATCAAGGGGTTTTAGCTCCTTAAGGAATGGGATGCATGCACCCTCAAGGAGCGAACTTGCCAGCGCAAGATTCCCTCTAGAAGCTTCCAGAATTGACTCAAAGTGAGTTTTTAAGAATAAACTTGCGCCTTTTTAAATTTTATAGGGGTTCGCACCCATAAATGCATATAAAGAGCAGTCAAGTGCGCAGGGGACATGACGAATGGGTGTGACACTGCAGGTAATGCTAAGAGAAAGTGCGAAACCAAAGCTTTAGATATTTTTAAGGACTTTCCCTCATTTTCAAAGCTTGATATGCAGAGCTGAGGTTTAAGACTTGCAAAGGAGGTATGTATGAGTGTTGATAGAATCATATTGATTACAGAAAGTTATGGTGACAATTTTTTGTGTAACAGATTGCCCCCTAAAGTGCGAAGTCTGTAATAGATGAGGATGGTTTTTTGTCATCTAAGGAGAGTGAAGTACTTTGTCATTTCAAGGATCTTCCTGTGGATGCCCCGGTCGGAACCTGTAAAAACATTCAATGCAAATATATAATATATATATATATATATATTTAATATATATATATAAGATCATATCATCGCTTGACGTAGGCATTCCCATACTCAGATCAAAACTGACTAGAAACTATCCTACTGCTTTGATACAGGAATGATTTGTAATACAAATCAAAGTATAGACATATTAGACACAGTAGGGGCACAACCATCTGTTTATGAATAGTACACTGTATAATGAATAACAAAATTCCTCGCAGCCTAGATGGTGGAAACTAGATCCAGGGTCTTCATTTCTTCTTCCCGAACTAGTACGATTCTATCCATGTGAATGAATGTGTCGAAGTCGAACATGGTAGAAACCACTTGATATCAGTCAATGATGTAAACTATTAACAAGTGTGAGAGGAACCACCAGTAATGTCAATGGACCTCAAAGTACTCAGTACAATCCATGAAATGTGAATGAATGAGTTGATGTCGAACATGTTATAGAATCCTTTGATCAAAGGTCAATGATGCAACCTGTCTTCAAAGGCGAGAAACCAGCCATTGAGGCATGCAGATTCCAAGGTACTGACAATTTCTAGATCATCTTTCTAGATAATGAGTTGGAGTAGATAGAAAGCGATCCGTCGTAGGCAAGCCCACAACACGAAATCATAGATCAAGTTTTGAAGAAATGTATTTTGCAAGGACTAACTCAAGGATGTTCAAGATGGATGATAGATATTTCGTAAATGAATGGTTTATTTGAACTTACCTCTTGAACACATAACGACACTGCAGATGGTTTGGTGACAATTGACCCAAAGCGAATACCCAGAAAGTGGCTAAAGACTTTCAATATGGTTTGATTAACTGTTAGGCAAAGGATTTCCCAACCCAGGTGAACAAAAAGTGTCGTGTTCAAAAGTGGTTAACTATTTTTCAAAAGACAAAGTATAACTATCAGGTTCATTTTTCTCTCTTTTCCCCCACCATTTCTGGCAAGTACCTCTTTATTTTTGACAAGCTTTAGGAGGATAACATTTGCTTGCTTATAAGCTCATCCTTCGGATGAGTCCAACTTAGTTTAAGATTCAAACACTAAGAAGGAGTGGTCCGATCCTGTTTGAAATTGAACAGGTCCTTTACTATTAAATTTTAACGAGTCCAGTATAGGAGAAACTCGGTGTTTTTCAATTTTAGGGAGTCAAAAGAAAAACTTAAGAAAACTCCATGGTTGTCCTTTTTCATAAATTTATGTCTCCCAAGCCCGAAAAAGTACAAAATAATACTTGAGAGAACCACTTGACCATTACGATCAAGGAGTACTTTTCATAATTAGTGTCTTCAATTTGACATAGTAAAAAAGCTATCAAAAACACGTCGTTTTATTACCAATATCGAACTTGAAACGACAAAAGTCTGGCAATCTTTTCATGTTTATATGGTCAGAAAAGAGTTGTAAGTGGACCGTCCTTTTAATTCCGTTTTAACGAGTCTAAAAAGAAAAACTCGACAATCTTTTCATATTTTACGAGTCAAAAAAGAGCTTAAAGAGGACTCCTATGTTTTTGTTGAAAATGATCAATTCTGCCTGAAAACCCAATATTCTGCACAAAAACTGCAAACATTACTCATATCCATTTAAAATTAATAAAAATGTATCAAAAGTGACCTTTTTAAAGTGAAAAATAAACAAATTAAAAATTCATTTATTCAAAAAATCTTATAAAAAGGACTTTTGCAAATTCATTTTCACCGTTTGACTTTGGAGTAAAAGAAAGAGCTTTTGGTAAGAAAACTTCCTGTGAAGATTGCGGAAAATCCGATCGCTGGAATCGAGAACCGTCTTCTTCTAGTAATCCACATCATCCCTGACTTGCATTTCATCCGTTTCATTTTCATTTTTAGGGCTTTAAAATTTATTTTTTAAAGAAAATTTTGGTTAAAAATTGCTCGCGGTGGTTGCGTAGGCGTTCCATGTGTACCCTGCGAACCCCGACTTTTTCGTACAAACGAGAGAGTCGGGGTCTCACACCTGCCCTTAAGGACGAGTGCGAACCTATGCACTGTCCCTAACCCAGCAGGAGCGAACCCTGCGAAACGCGTTTTAAAACCCTATATTTTCTCATTTGCACCCAAATGTTTTGAAATTACAATATTCTAAACCGCCTATTTTGCAATGTAGATACATAAGATGCTTGTTTGGCGGGAAAGAGAACACGAAGATGTGGATCAAGCCGCATTACTACATCCACCTTCAATACAGGCTTTAAGAGCATGCAAATTATTGAAATTTTGGGCCATACCTGGCATGAGGGCACAGGTAGACTTTATACAATGGTTGGTAGATAGGTGGAGCACGCAGGACCAGTGTTTCATTATTGGTGGCCACCGGCTCGAAATCGAGCCAGAGGACACTTATTTTCTGACTGTTTTGCCGAAGAGAGGCGAAGGATTATCTCTATTCGAGTCTAGGCCAAGTGGCCAATCTGTCTCTAGTATCTGACTAGAGTTTTGCAATGTCTAAACTAGGGAAAAACAGATAGATGTTAAGACCATCACCTATCCTGAACTTAAAGTGATCTTATTTACTGTCACCAGACTATGCGGGAGTGCAACATTGCATCTAGTAACCGGTTCCCAAATGCGCATGGCAATAGACTGCTTCCGAGGCACCATCTTCAACTGGTGCGATGTTGTTTTGACCAATGTGAAAGGCCAACTGACTAGCGCAAAGAATGGACAACTAAAGTACTTTGGATATGGTTACTTAGTTGTGAGATTTTCCCTAGAGAGGGTACCTATGCTAGTTCCATAGCAACTTACCGTTGAGGCTGGACTTCCCCGAGATCCTAGGATTATGCGCTGGGTTGCAGTCATGGCCCGTCATCCTGAGGAGGGCACTGAGGTTGTTCGATTCCCACCTGAGTATTTTTCGCTATTTGGGAAACCAAATTTTCATGATACAGGATTTTCCATATGCTGGGATGGATTATCGTGGTGATCCAGACATGGCTCTTCCACCAGGAGAGCAATGGGATGATACAGGTAAAATTGTTTTCAATATTTTTCTAAATTATATTTTTTTTGTTTTTTAAATCGTCCAAAAACTGATAGTAAAAATTTTTAAATGCAGATGTGGGTCCACGACGACCAGCCGCTCTCCCGCCCTATGAGAGAAGACACCCTACTGCTGTGGCACTAGTCCCACAGGATCAATCAGCAAATACCTTAGTCGAATTGGAGAGTCATCTAGAGCGCTTAATAGTAGATATTTCAGAGACTAGTATAGATGATATTCCTCTTAGGCTTCAGCGCTATGTGATTGGGGTCCCAGGACCTTTTAGGAGGTTCCTTTATAGGGTAGCCCGAGTAGTGGTTTCTTATCATGATCATCATTAGGGATAGAATGATCACCTTTGTAGACTTAATATGACATTTATATCTTTTTGTGCTATCATTTTTGCCGATCATAAGGTGTTTTTCAACCTATGATTGAAGACGATGTATATTTTGACACACTTCTATGTTGTGATATATCACTATTACTGGTTATCTTGTATAACGTGTTTATGGAATGTTTTTAAATTACTCTCTTGATTATTGCAAATGTCTATTTAACATTTGAGAAGCAACTGCATCTGCTTATGTGTTTAAATATCTTGGAATATGTTGATATTCAATGCAGTCAAATTCACATTCGAAGAGACGAACTCTCAAAAATAATCTTAATAAAACTGTATTTCTAATGGCATAAACCCTGTTAAGCTGTAATACAACGAGTTCCGAATCTAACCTTACAATCAAACTCTGAATCTCGAATGAGATGGATTCAGATAATAACTCAATCACTACACTATACTCTGTAATGTTATTCATTGTTTGACCATGGCTTACCCCATGCATAGATACTAACTCGTCAAAGGGTGAATAGATAACCCAAGCTGCGGAAGAAATATTCCGTGTACTACGACAGGCACCATCAACAAAACTAATGTATATTTGAGAAGATGTCGACATCTGCAATATCAAGAGTAAAACCAAGATAAGAAGGAATAATGACAAAACACACTTTGTAATCTAAAACACACTAACTAGAAAGAAATATATTCTAACCATAATCTCCACACCAAACTTTAAGCATAATATCTTTTCAGGTAAAGCCCATTTCTGGGTTTACCTAAAGAGACACCGCCAAAATCTACTAATTCATAGGCCCCCTTGGCCAACTTTTGCTTAACAACAAAAGGACCATGCCACATGGGTACGAATTTTCTAGCCCCTAGCTTATCGTTAGCTTGATCGTATAATAAAACTAGGTCCCCTTCTGAAAAATTACGAGGTGTAACATTTCGATCGTACTGAGCTTTTATCCTTTTTGCGTGAGTCTCGATTGCTAAAGCAGAATCATGTCGATTCTCATCTAATTGAGCTAAGTACAACAAACGTTTTTCCTCTTCGGAAGTGGCTGGAAGTAATTCTATGGCTATTTGCAACAACGGAATTTCGCATTCAATGGGTAACATGACTTCCAACCCGTAAACAAGCTGAAAAGGAGTGAAACCTGACGATGTTTTGACTGAGGTTCGGTACGCCCAAAGTGCTGAAAATAACATGTTATTCCAATTCGACCGATGAATACCAATGATTCGTTGGATCATGGTGACTAGAACTTTGTTGATTGCCTCAACCAGACCATTAGCCTATGGGTAATATGGAGTAGAGCTATCGTGAAGCAGGCCAAGTTGATCTGCTAGCTTAGTCATCATGATGTTTCAGAAATGGATCCCATGATCAGTGATAATCGCTTGAGGAACATCGAACCTAGCAATTATACGATTGAAAATGAAAATAGCAATAGTTTTGTCGTCTGCCGAAAAAGTAGGCATCGCCTCGGCCCACTTGGTAAAATAATCTACCGCAAGGATGATATACGCATGTCCCCCGGCCGAGTGAGGGTTACATGTTATAAAATCGATACCCCATTTCGCGAAAGGACCAATGGCAATTATGGGGTGGAGAGGAGCAGGTGAAGCACACATCTTTTGATCAAAAATTTGGCAATTTTGGCATTTCTAGACTGCATTTATACAATCTTTAAATAATGATGGCTAGAAATAACCAGTGCACAATATCTTTTGGGTTTTGGCATACCCTGACATATGACCGCCACACGCTCTAGAGTGACAGTCATTCAGAACCTTTTCAACTTCCTCATGAGTTAAACAATGACAGAAAACAGAATCCACCCCACGACGATAGAGTGTAGCTCTAATAATTCTGTACTATTGGGATTGGAAACGTATTTTCCTTCGTTCAGAACGTGAAATTTTAGGCCGAAAAGATTGGGGTTGGAGATAGACGATTATATCCCCATACCATGGATCAAGAGTACTAATAAGAAACAAATATTCATCCGCAAGGGATTCTTCTGCCACAGTTTCGGTATCAGTACGCGGGAAATCACACATTAATTCCGCGAAAACCAAAGAATTCAGTGACTTGGACTTTTCAAACTCTAGGTAAAATTCCTATAGGATAACTATCCATTTGGAATACTTGCCCCCTAGCAATTGTTTGGTTAAAATATACGTCATAGTGTTACAGTCAGAAAGTACTGTGGTTTTGCGTAGTAGAATGTAGTGACGAAAACGTTGGACAGCTTGAACAGCTACTAGGGCCAATTTCTCCACATGCGAATACTTAAGCTCAGTTGGATTCAAAGTTCGACTAAGATAGTAAATCACATGTTCAGCATTGAATTCATCTTCCTGAACTAAATCCATTCCAATGGTGGAATGAGAAGTGGCAAGGTACAAAAAGTAATCCTGGTTGTAGTTGGGAGGATGCAATAACTGTGCATGGGTCAACGCATGTTTAAGTGCATCAAAAGATTTCTGAGCTATCTCATCCCAAAAGAATGGAGTGTTCTATTTCAACAACCTGGTAAAACCTTTTGTTATCTCGGCATAGTTAGGAATGAATCGACGTAAAAAGTTTGCTTTCCCTTGCAAACTTTGGAGTTGGCAAAGAGTCGAAGGCAGAGGTAATTTAACAATGGCTTCAACCTTCGAGGGATCAACACGAATGCCCGTTTTTGAAACAACAAATCCCAGTAAGTGACCCGTTTCTATACAGAAAACACATTTGTGTGGATTCAACCTAATGTGATAATGCTTACATCTCATAAAAATGGCTCGTAAATGAGTGAGATGATCGGCTCTAAGTAATGAATGAGTAGGTAAATCATCGAGATAAGGCTGCACAATGTGCTTGATGTCGTGAAATGCGTAAGACATAGCCCTTTGAAAAGTTGCTCCGGCGTTCTTCAACCCAAAAGGTAATTTGCAATAAGCAAAGGTCCCCCATGGACAAATGAAAGTCATTTTTGGTTAATCAGCAAGGAGTGTGTTAATTTGATTATAACTGGAAAATCCATCCATAAAGGAGAACATTTCACTAGTAGCACAATCATCAATTATTTGATCGATATAGGAGTTGGATAATTGTCCTTTGGACAGGCTCGATTAATATCCCTAAAATCAATACATATCCTTATCATTCCTTGCTTTTTATTAACAGGAACAATATTCGATACCCAATCCGTTAAAGGAATCAGATATATGAAACCTAATCGAAGTAATTTCTCAAATTCAGCTTTAATAGCAGTAGCTTTTCTTGGCTGTATCTAACGCAGATGTTGCTGGACGGGTTTAGGATCCGGGTAAGTTTTGATTTCATGGACAACAATTGATGGATTGATTCCTGGAATTTCTTCGTATGACCAGGCAAACACGTCGCGGAATTCTTGAGATAGGGCTTTATAAGTTTGGATTTCCTCATCCGTACAAGAAGCACCTATATGAATGTTTTCAATAATTCCGGGTTTCACCGAAATGTCAATACGAATGGTTCGAGAAATGTTTCCCAAATTCAACTCAGAATCAGGATGTTTCAATGGATTCTGTGGTTCCTTGACATAATCAGTGGTAAAAGTAGATGAGAAATCATTTTCAAAATGATCAAACTCAGGTAAAAATGAAGATCGATGATGAAGATCTTCCCATGGTAAATCATCAACAGATAAAATCTCACGAATCTGCTCATCAGTATGAACAGGTTCAGAAAAGGTTGTTGAATCTGAGGTTGAGATTGAAAGTGACTCCCCATGGACCACATTCATTGGATCAATTTCAGTTGAATGAGAGTCGGAAAACGACTGTACCGCCTGATATGCAACTTCAAATGGACTCAAGGGTATGGCATCACCAAATGAGTCCACCTCGGAATCGGAAGGAACGATCCAAGGATCATCAAGAACAATAGTGTCCGATGAAATTATATGAATGGTTGCAAAAGGAGGTGATACGTTCTGAGGAGGAAAGGAAAACGTTCCTAGCAAACCAGAATCTTTGACCAATCCCACCCCAACATCCTTATAAGAGATAGTTGTTTTACCAACATGTTGAATATTCTCAGAAGAGGCTGGGTCGGATGAAAAGTAAGTCAACTGATCTATTGTAACGATCTTTCCATTATGAGGGAACTTAATGAGCTGAAAGACTGATCAAACAACAGCAGTCATTGTGTAAGACCAACTGCGACCCAAAAGAAGGTTGTAATATAGAGGGGCATCAACCACCTCCACATCTAGATTAATAGTTTTGCCTGCTACCCCTATAGGTAAATCCTGCAGAATGCCATAAGGATGAAACCCTCGACCATCAAAAGCCTTCAAAATCGTCAGGGATTGGTTAAGTGTCGGAGAACCAAGTGATTTCCAACACGAAATCGACATAATACACGTTGAAGCTCCCTCATCAATCACAGTCCGAAAGAAAGGCCTGTTTTTGACTAACACTGGGATCTAGAAAGCCATTTTATGAGGTAAGCGAGGTGTACTATTTTCTAAATCGAAGATTATAAGGTTGGAATCTTGAACATCAACAGCTCCTATAGCAGACAAAAGCAATTTACGTTGTGCTGGACATGATTACAACACCTCCAAAGCCGACATTGCTGAAGGGGATATAGCTAAATCTTCAACAATGTTATAGTTCTAAGCAGCTATCGCATGTGGATTGAAAGCTGACTTCCGAAGTATACCTTTAGCAGGCGGTTTGATTGCTAAGTCTGGATTAGGTTTCTCGATATGTAGCGGATCGGAACTAGGAGGAGTTGAAGTTGATGGGTTTGAACTAGAAGATTCTGGTTCCTTACCACCAACAAGATTCTTACTTCCATAATCTTGCTTTGTGTCGCAATCCTAACATGGGACATCATCATAATTGGTTCTTCTGAGGCATTTGAGGAAGAACCTATCATCTTACTATCTTGAGTGGGAAAAGGATCCTTCAAGACAACAGGTGTTTGAGAACCGTTGACAATTTTCGAAACCTGAGCTCAATGTGGACAATCTCTTGTAAAGTGCTCCTCATCACAGATGAGACAAGGATAGCGAGGTTTACGCTTCTCGTCAGTAGATTCAGTTTTTTCTGGTTTCTCTTTTGTGTTTTGTTTAGTTTTCTTCTTGCCTTTCTTTTTACCGTCGGATTTGGATTTGGCCGTAGAAGATTCTACAACATGAATATCGGCAAGAACTTCAACGGAAGCTTCTCCTATCGGGGAATCTAGTAAAGTTATAATAGGAGAAAAATTCTTTGCAGATTTCTTCTTACTCTTGGTATTAATTGTACCAATCATACCATCAACGGCATGAGACCCTGAAGGAGTTGTTGTTATTTGACTTTTTTTGGGAATATCGGGGATTTTTTCATGTAAAGTACCCGACTATGTATAAACTAAGTCAAGGTATTGAGCCTGAGCAATTACTTGCTCCTCAGTAACTACTCTTGCCTTAGCTACATCCTCGGTGATTTTTGGTAATAAGGATTTAACAAACAATTCTGCCAAAATTTGATCCGAGATATAAACTTTCACTGCACGTCGTCGATGTTGCCATTCATGAATATGGTCGGTAATATATGTAGACATTGACTGTTTTAATGAAGTTAATATTCCCGTGCCATTGTCATATCGGACAGGCAACTGAAAATGAGTTAAGAACGAAGTAGCTAACTGACTAAAAGTATAAAAAGAGTTTCGTGGCAACTCAATGTACCACTGAGCTGTGAGACCAATTAGAGTGCGCTGAAAAAGCCTTAAGCGAATTGAATCATCTATAATGGAATTTGATGCACACCAGAGGTGATAGGTCATCACATGGTTTGACGGGTCCTCTCCAGGTTTACCCTCAAACTTGGGAATATCACTGGGAAACTTATTAGGCATTGGCAGCCAGTACAAAAGATAATAAATTGGATCGTTCGTAAGGCGTGACAAGTCAGCTAAATCCAAAGTTGTGATGAATGGTAATTGACGGTTAGGGTCTCGAAAACCTTGGGACACAAGACCAGCTCCAGGAGGAGGATACCCAGGATAACCTGGAATTGGATTTGCATTTGGAATATTATATCCTCCTGGAAAACCAGGATTAATCGAACCAAACTGGGGTTGTTGAGATTGAGGTTGTTGATATGTATACCCAGGGTACGGTTGATATTGATAAATTGGGCTTTGCACAGCAAGACCGTATTGATACTGTCACTGGTACGGTTGATAAGTAAATTGAGGTTGGCTTGTGACAACCGTACTTGGACCGGGTTGTCCTACAGGCATCTGAACCGAAGTCTGGATTGTAGATCCAGACTGGGGTAAAGAAGTCTGAGGAGTTGATACAGGAACAGTAGAAACCGGAGCTGTAGATACTCCAGAAGTAGGTGGGGTAGATTTAATAAAAGCTACAGTAGTTGCAGCAGTCAATTGAGGTGGAGTTCGAGGTGAACTAGGCCCAAGCTGATGAACTACACCAGGTGCAGAAGTTTGAATAGTAGACTGGATGGGTTGCTGGGTTGAACCAGAAACCATGGGTTGTCCAGGTTGAGATGACAACTGCACATTGGGTTGCAAAATCTGTTGAGTTTGATATGGATCCCACACCATATTCATTCCGGGGTAAGGGCCCATAACAAGTTGAGCATATTGAGGACCATAACCAGTTTGAGTGTAGGACTGGTAATTTCCAGTTCCTTGAAAAAATGGTTGACCAGAAGGTGGTTGGAAACCTTGAGATGGTTATTGACCTTGAGGTTGATAACCTTGAGGCATGTACTAAAACTGGGGTTGACCTTGAGGTGTATATTGATACTGGGGCTGACCTTGAGGCATATACTGAGTCTGAGGTTGACCTTGAGGCATATCTTGAGTCTGGGGTTGACCTTGAGGCATGTACTATCCCTGAGGTATGTAACGACCTTGAGGTTGCCCCCCAAGTGGAATTTGACTTCCCTGAGGTTGCCCCCCAGGTGGTATTTGACTACCCTGAGGTTGCCCCCTAGGCGGAAATTGATTACCTTGAGGTTGCCCCCCAAGCAGAATCTGACTACCTTGAGGTTGCGGATTGGGAATAGCACCAAACATCATAAGAATTTCTTTTACACTCAATGGTGGAGTTCCGTTATGACCAGTTGATACCCCATGTTCAATGGGTTAAGGAGACACTCCTGAAAAAGTACCAGAAACTGACTGATACCGAGACGGAACAGAAGGACCGCCATATAAAAATGTTTCCGTATTTTGAGAAAACATGGATGACCGGTTTGACATATGTGAAGGAGGATAATAACCTCTGGGTGTTGGATGAAAAGGAATACAAGGTGGTGAAGCAGCGAGACCTGGATTTTCTAAAAAGTTTGTCAAAGATATGTACCAAGTGTCACTTCGAAAAGGACTGTAAAAGATAGATTCACGCTCCCTAAGTTCTATAGTCAGTTGATTGTCAAGGGGAGTTATATCCTCGTCCGAAATAACAAGTTCTTCAATAGAAATGAGTCTCGTTGGAAGATTCTAGATAATGACACATCCTACCCTGGGTGAACCAGGACCACTAGAAACTAGAGAAGCAAAGCCTGAGGATGGAGTAGCAGCATGTTCAGTTTTAGGTTCAGAAATTTTAGGTTCCTCAATGAGTTCACCAGTAGAAGAAAAACTACCAGTAAGTTCAGAAACTGAAAGTGGTTCAAAAATATACTCTGCTAGAACGTGATAATCAGGATGAATAACCAAAGATGATTCTCCAGCCTCTAATGACCCAACTCTACTTTCACTAGGTGTGACAAGAGCTCCTAGCCCTTCAAGCTAACTTGGTGTATATTCGGGAGGCTGTCCCCGAAGTCTACGGGATTGTCTCGGTAATTCAGCCACAATTAATTAATTAATTACTTCACACGAAAACAAAGAAAATCTCAAGAAAATCACCTAAAGTATCTAAAGAACCAAACAATTGAATCACACACCTAACAATCTAAGGGTTCAAACCACACACAAACAGTATTTTTTCATACCGAAAACACTAGTTGGTGATGAAATCCAACCTTGCAGAATTCAATACAGAATGGCAGTTGGAACAGTTACCCCAACAACCTGCCTAATGAAACAGATTGGCACAAGTTTCTTCACAAAACTGTCTCGAGTGAAGATAACCCCCAGAGAGTCCAAGTGAGTCTAGTCGACGTCTATTCCAGGTACAGTGGGATCTTCCCGCCACCGTCACCTTAGGAAAGAATGTTATAGATAATGGCCAGTAAGGTTACCAACGAAAACAAATATACTTGGGGGAACAGTCTACGATCCGATACGCACGCAAGGGAAGAGTAACAAGCTCAATCCCCTTGAAGTCTCCTTGACATAATCCAAGGTTTACCAACAAGTGACCCCAGGCTCCTCGACAATGGTCAATCCGAGGTTTACCGTTTTTAATATGTGAATATCTTCTATCGTTCTCAATGAGGAAGGATTGATTACCTCACTGGTTCAGATATGATCTCGTGCTTCTCCTTTAAGAGGAGCTTTCCCAGAGCATAGATGAAACAATTGGATTTTTTCCTACCGCAAGATCGACTACTTGTTTGTTTTAACTATCTTGGAGAGTTAATTACTCCCTAATCCAAGATACTAGCCTAAGCTATGTTGGTGAATAAGAGCCCTAGAAATAAAAGATTGCTAGATGAATTTTAATTAAGCGTTAATTTTATTGGTTGTTTCTTAAGTCAAAAGGTATGGAGATGAAACTTTGTGGTGTGAAGACTCGACTCCAAAATTCTAAAAAATGCACCTAAGATGATCAATTCTTTTTCTTTTCAATGAATCTCTAGCTAAAGGAAAAGTTGAGAATGCAATTTTTTTTTAAAACAAAACTTTCCTTCAACATAAAAATGAAAAGAATTTTTTTTTTGTCTTTTTCTTTTCCAATACACTCAAATGAAGCTACTAATTATGCCACGAAATAAATCCCTTTTCGTTTCAACACTCAAAACTAGAAAAACAATTTTTTCAAAAGAGAAACTAGAATTTCTAGACAACACACTCAAAACTATGAAAAATCTAATCTTGAGATATAACTTCTTAAAACTAATTGAAATAAAAGCTTCAAATGTTTTTTGAGGATGTTTTTACTTAGTTATTCAGCAAACTAAGGATTACTTCGTTCAACAAGACAAATCAACCAAAAACATCCAACTATGTTTTATAAAAATTGAAATTCACAACTTATGACCAAGTTCGTTCAATGTTTTGCAAAGAGAAACAAAATTGATTTCTCACCAAAGTAAGATGTCACAAACCAGCTAGACTTATCAAGAAGACAAAAGATTCCAGGGTGATCTAAGGTCTCTTAGGCTTCTAAGCTTCAAGTCACTACAAAGACTGAGTGAAGACCGAACCAAACATGCAAAAACTTATAGAAATTCATTCAAAACACAGCACCAATGGAACTTACTTATGAGAGACTTTTAACAGGATATATGTAGATCTGGGCAGAGGATAAAAGTAACAAAAATAACCTAAACTAAACTAGACGAAAAGATTTCAAGATTTTCAAAAAAAATTACAAGGTCCGCAGGCCCCCAATGAAACCAGGTGCAGTACCGCTCTTTGCAGTAAAGTAATAGTAACTTAAACAGAACATGTGGTCCTCGTAAAAAATTATAAAAAATAAAAAATCAATCCAGGTCTGAAAAACTACCCAATCCCACACACATCAGGTAAAAACTAGAAACAAAAATTCAAGTTTCTCGAACCAAAGATAAAGGAAAATTAAACAATCAAACCCCGTCCCCAATGGAGTCGCCAATTTGTTAAGTGGATAAATCATTCTTGCGGACAAGACCGATCTCCCTAGTATCAATTGATATCTAGCAACAAGCAGGACAAGCAAATCTACTTTTCTCTAAACATATTTCGATTCATTAATAAAAACTAAGAGGTGTTTTATAGACCCTACCTCAAGTCCAACGCTAGTTTGTGGCAGCCTTGCTCCAACAGCTTCAAAGAGTTTCATTTTAATAACCTACAAACACAAACAAGCACATATCAAAGAACACCTGCATAGCTAATATAATAAATCATGTTCATCATAGTGATCAAGGAGTATATGAAATAAACCATTAAACACAGCTCATTGAGAAAAATAAACTTGATTGTATTAATCTTTAACAAAGAAGAACTTTACAACCTTTGTGCCTTGATGTTGTACAAGCTCTTCCTAGGGTCCAAGCAGGAATCTCCTCTACTTTGACAAGCCTCACTCTCCTCCCAATGAGATCAAAAGGTATGTAGTCTCTCCTCTCAAAAGCTCAATTAGGAAGACTAAGTTCCAGCAACATTTACCCTAAAAAATATTCAGCTTTCAACCTCCCAAGTAACCAGCCCAAAGCTTCATTTTATAGTGCAAGGGAAGGAGGTTACAGGTCCACCATTGAAGGAATAGAGTCCTCCTTCAAGGGGATAAGCTCCTCACATCAAGGGGTTAGCTCCTTAAGGAATGGGATGCATGCACCCTCAAGGAGCGAACTTGCCAGTGCAAGATTCCCTCTAGAAGCTTCCAGAATTGACTCAAAGTGAGTTTCTAAGAATACACTTGCGCCTTTTTAACTTTTACAGGGGTTCGCACCCATAAATGCAAATACAGAGCGGTCAAGTACGCAGGGGACATGACCAATGGGTGCGGTACCGTAGGTAATGCTAAGAGAAAGTAAGAAACCAGAGCTTTAGATATTTTTAAGGACTTTCTCTCATTTTCAAAGCTTGATATGTAGAGCTAAGGTTTAAGACTTGCAAAGGAGGTATGTATGAGTGTTGATAGACTCATATTGATTACAGAAAGTTATGATGAAAATTTTTCATGTAACAGTAAACGGTATAACTTCCATCACCAATTGAAGGATGTTGCGAACCGTTGCTACCCCCTGACGTGGGTTGCGGTTGGTTGGCACCGAGATTTTGCTGCAGGTGATTAGGAAATGGATTTCTAAGGACAACAGGTGGCTTACCAGAATCTTTCTTGGCAAGGTAATCCATGCATTCTTGAAGATGTGGACAACGCCAAGTTACGTGTTCTTCAAGACAAAGTTTTCATGAATAGTTGGTTCCTTTATCCTTTCCCGTATCAGCAAGTGCAGTGGCCTTCTGTTTCAAGTTGGGCTGCTTAGATGACTGCTCCTCAGAAGGAGTGTCTTGTTCTTATTCTTCATGTTCTTGCTACCAGATTTCTATGTAGACTGCATAGAATTAACCACAGTGGTAGGAAGAGCAGTTGCTTAGGTAGAGGGGTCCACTGCCAGCTTGGTAATGGAACCACTGAGTTGTTTTACAGTGACCCCGGAGGTTGCACCGACGATCCCGTCGGCGTGCACTCCAGTGTGCTGCTTGGTAGGAGAATTGGGGTTACTGGGAGAATAGGGGATAATGTTGTAGAGAGTGCCAGACTATGAATATATCAAATCTAAGTGTTGGGCATGATGTATGGATTGGTCCTCTATGACCACACCACCTAGATCAACATCTCTAGCGATTTGTGGGAGTAGCGACTTACAGAACCAGTATGTTAAGAGAAAATCAGGGATGGGAGCTTTGACTAACCTCCACCTATGTCTCCATTCATGGATATGATTGGAGATGTGGGTGGTGGTAGCTTAATGAAACGAAGTAAGGAGCTTTGTCCCTGTCTCATAATGGATAGGTAACTGAAAGTGCTTTAGGAACTCCATCACTAAAGCGTCAAAGGTATTCACTGACGCGCGTGGTAACTCAATATACCACTTTGCAGCATTGCCAATGAAGGTGCGGGGAAAAAGATGTAACCGGACATTGTCATCCACCATAGAGTTAGAAACACACCAGATATGGTAGGTGGTGACATGAGTGCCCAAATCCTCCCCTTGTTTTCCGTTCGTATTTTATGCGGGATTGGCAGCCATTGTAAGTTTTGGTAGATGGGGTTGTTTATCAACTTGTATAAGTTGGGGATATTCAATGTCGCCAAAAAAGCAAAATTGTTGGGTGCCCCCGACTCAAACCATGGTGATGACAGATGACCTTAGGAGCTCTATTCTCCTCCCATCGTTTGGTTCCCCACGGTGTACATGGGTTGCGAGGCGTAACAGTTGCTTTGCAGTATGGTGTTGTAAATGGGATTGCCATGATGATTTTGATACTGGGGTATGAAGTTGCCCCCAGTATAAGTGGTGCCCCCTTGACTCATCTGAGCTTGTGAGTAGGGTGCCCCCATGGTTTGGGTGGGAATCCCTTATGGATTCCCTACCGACATAAAACTACCGTATGGCTTTAATTGATAAAGGGAACACTCATGTCAATTAGTGACTGTCCATGCATGCCTGAGAATGGCGGGGGAACTGTGACATTCCCCTCCAGCATGTGCATATTGGGAACCACCCTAGATGTTTGAATCTGGAGGTTGGAACTGTAGATTGGTGACCGAACTTGGTTTTGGTAAATTGGGACCGCACCCATAGTGTCGTATTCAATATTATATGGAGCACTATATGTGGCACTAGTCGAAGGTTGCTTTTTGGCACCATAGGAGTGGAACCTGGCATCTGCTGGGTTCCACCTATAGAGGGTGTTATGTGAGTTGCAGTACTTGGGATGAACGAGACTGTGGGGTTCCACATTACTGGCATTGTGATGACCGTCGACTGGGGAAGTGGTAGAGGACCAATAGTGTCTCTATAATTCCATAGCCCTTGAGGTGCCGATTGAATAGATGGGAAAGTTCCACCTACTGAAGAAGAATGTACTGGTACTATGGGAGTAACTATAGGGTCCGACAAATCTATAAGTGGATTGTTAAAATGAGGAAGAAATCCTTACGTAAAGAAATACTCTGGCAGATCAAAATCATCGGTTATCCACATAGACCCCATGTGCGATTTAGGAGACTAATTCCTCAAAGATGAGGAATCCGAGTCAGTGGAACTCGGCGGATCCTCCACAATGAGTGGAGGAAGTCCTAACAATTGTCTAGATTGACGATGAGGGCCAAAATGTAGCCACAATGACTGTTAAGTTTTATCAAATAGATTTTAATGTGATATTCTTTAAAGTCTCAAAAATGATAGCACTCAGGTACCTAAAAATAAAAAATACACTAAATATGTCAATCAGCAAACACAGGAAATTACCTCGCCTGATAAACATTGATTACTGGAGATGAAACCTAGTTTCTCAATGAGTAACAGAGAAGGGTGGCCAGATGTACCGTTACAGTTACTTTTGAGCTTCTCCCGAACCTTAGATTGAGGGGCCAAGTACTCTCGTGAAGATGAGCACCCTCCCAAAAACTGAAGACAAAGTAGGTTCGTCCATTTTGGGTATGAGGACAGCCCATCCCAGTCACATTGTGTAAGTACCTAGAAGGTTTGGCCACTAGAGATACCTCAAATCACAGACATTAACAGGGGGGACATAGTCATAGACAGCACGCTATGTGGGTAGGATACATGAGTCCCCGGCTCATTTCCGAAATCCCTGAAGGGACCCCCGATACACAGAATGCCCAAAGGAGTTGTAAGAGAAGGTAGGCTACCTTCAATCACAATCTGATGTTGTCTCGTATTTCACTCCATTGTGAGTGGAGTGGCCCTGGTAATATGAGTGCAGAAGGATTTTTCACTCATTAACGACACTAGTTTTGATTTTCAACCTTGGGAAATTGACTCACATGCTTATCCCAAGGTCCTAATCTAGCTAATGTTGGTTTTCTCTAAAAAAGAGTAACTGGTTGATTTTAATGTAAATTTTAGTTTACTTGCTTATTTATCTTCGGTAGGGGTGTTGACGTATGAATATGGTGAGACTCTCGACTCAATAAACCATGCAGAACAATGCTTTGAATTCTTTTTTTCAATCTCTTATGCAAACAAGTCTCATTCTATGCATGTATCATTTCACACATTCATGGATTCATCAGTGCATCTAAATCCATTCAACACTTTGCATAACCGAAAGTTTATTTTCTCAATATTCCTTAAAAACTATTAAACCAAAACAAAGCAGCCTACAACTATTTCGACGAAAGGAGATATACAGTTTATCAGCTTTTCATTCAACAAAAATGACTTTTATGAGAGAAAAACTAAAACATTTTCTTAAAAAATAAATTTTAAGACACCAAATTTGTTAGCATGATATTGTTGCAGATCTTTCTTTAGCCCCTAAGAAAAGTTTCCCCCCCTTTTGGTTCACAAAATATCTTGAAAAACACAGAAATGGGAGACTAACGCTCTGTCTATGTGTAAACAGAGCTTTAGTTTGGCCACTAACGCTCCTTGTGCACAATCAAGGAGCTTTATAAAGCTATGTGTCGACTAGTAGCCTCCTTTAGTGAGGGAAATAGCTTAAAAAGAGGGCTTTTAGGATCAGTTTCTGAGGAGAATGCAAATTTGCAAGATGCAAAAAGATAGATGGTGGATTAGAAAAAGATTTGAAGAAGTGGGAGGCTCATACAAGAAAGAGAATATCTGAGAGGAGTTTTGATAACCAGGAATTAGATGTATAGTCCCCAGTGGAGTCGCTAATTATGCTACGTGGTAAAATGCACGGGATGAAAACTACCCTTGAAAGTCTTCCCGGGACCTTCGACAAACTGTAAGGTTATCGGCAAAAGCTACCTATTACACATATGGTCATCTATTAGACATATATTGATAGGGTATGGAAAGAGGATCACCTTTGGTTCTTTCTAGATTTGCTTGGGGATCTCCATGAGGTAAGAAGAACTCCTCTTAACCGGCTCCAAGACGATTCCTGCACAAAAGAACAAAGCAAACCAATCACAGCATACACTTCTAAAAATTAATGTAAGAATCCATAACAAACATGTATAAATGTATAAATTATCTACTCAACACAACAAGCATCAGAATGAACAAATAAATGCACAATATCACCGACACTTTGGAGTAGGGAACACAACCGCAGTCCTATATTTAGAATGGAAGAGTGATTACAACAACCAGTTGTATCAACCTTCCTTACCCCTTCTTAGTCTCTCTCTCTCTCCTTCTTTTAGCTAGCTCCTTCAAGAATATGACAGTTCACAATAGCTAGAGATATGGGTTATCCTTCCAAATGCTCTGATCCCTTTTTGCAATGGCCCTCTCGCTGCTTATATAGCAATCGAATTAGGGCTGCCAAGCTCCATTTATAGTTCATTTGGGCAAAAGCCATGAACCTGCCTTGTTTACAAGCTTTTTCCCATTTGCCTTCATTCTCGAAATAGAATTTCTCCAAATATCTTGATTTTTGGAGTTTCCTTGCTTTTCTAGCACAAATTTAGAGATTTAATATCTAGATATTTATGAGCAGATTCGTTGGCATAACCTTTTGAACATCACTTACATTCACTAACGCTCCCCCTGGTCTAACAACAAGAGTTAGCATAGTGAATAACGCTCCTTTATGCTTCTAAACAAGCTTTATAAAGGAGGATATCAGTCTATAGAGGGCGTTAGTGTGGATTCTAGGCCTGCAATTGTGGTCAGTGGTCATTGCTTCAGTCATCTTGTTTTTTACCTTTGAGTTGATTAGGAGGTCAATTTTTCCTATAACACTAGAGAGCCTAGTTGAGTTGACTAGAGCTCACGGAGATGTAGCCCAAGAGTTTTGGGTGAACTCCTAATTAAATTGTTGTTCTATGTGTTTTGTTTATTGTTGCATTAGTATTTTTTGTATGTATTTACATATCATCATACACAGTAAATTTTAAAACACATAAACAACCAGAAATAAATATAATCATACACCTATAATTTCAAGCATATTATCATTTCCGCATTGGTTAATAAAAAAGGCTTGGGAATATTTAAAGCTTTGGAAGTGGGAGAGGTTCTTGTAACTTAGACAAGAAGCCTAAGTGCCCCATTTTCAGATCAGGTGGTATGAGAGCCTAAGTTTGATTAAACCCACCTTCAAAGAAGGTTATATCAGAATGCTTGATTGACAAAGCAAAGATTGCTTGTCTAAAAGGTGTTTAAATAGTCAAAGGTTGATTGTATGCTTGTTGCAAACTGACTATTGTTTTAGTTTGCAGATAAAAATGGAAAGTTGTTGATAGATGAGTCCAGGAAGGACAAGAAGGAAAGAGAGCTAAAGGCACTCTTATTATCCCAAAGGACCTCAAGGAAATCCTTTGAGCACAAGAGGTTTGTTGTAAAATATTGCTGAATAAGCTCTTTGTTTATCTTGTTGAAGTTTTTTTGTTCATTGGCATAATGACAACTTCTACAAGTGGGTCCTCAAATTCTGCTTTCTTCACAATATTCTTTGATGAAGACATGAAGTAGGAATTTTCCACCATGATGGATATGGTGAGAGAAATGTATGAGGATGGAAGGAGGAGCAGCAGACTTAGAGAGTAGTTGAATTCCATGAAGAAAGAGAAGCAGTTGCTTTCTGACAAATTGCGGGAAATGGAGAGGCAACTTCATATTGTAAATATGAACCTGAAAAGGATGCATGAGTTGGAAACACAGCTCTTTGTTGCCCAATAAGCCTTAGTCAATTATCAGCATGAAGAAGAGGTAAACCATTCCAGTTTGTCTTCAAAGTCCTCTAAGGATGCTTATATTTCTTCTTTTGAAAATCATACTAGAGGCATAGGTTCCAAGCTAATGTCCAAGATGGGTTGTGAAGGAAAAGGCTTGGGTAGACATGCACAAGGTATTGTTGAGCCAATAATGATTGAGGAAAGGCCTAAGTATTTGGGTCTTGGCTATGGACAAGCTTATGGAGAGAGTTCCAAAGCTGCCATGAAGGCCATTGAAACAACTCCAAGAAGGAGTTGCATTACAGAGTGTGAAGACTATATTCAGGAGGAATGCAATAGCTTGAAACATCGTGCAGGTGTTCAGAAGCACACACTTGAACCAGAGAGCTAGGGAGACTCTAATAGCCTTGAAAACATTGATGGTGTTCCAAAGGAAGCCACTTATTCATTTGCTTCATCTCCTCATGAAGGCAATAAAGGTGAAAGAGAAAGGTATAAATCTGGTTCTAGACATTTTCCTTTTGATTGTGCAGAGCATGATACATTTCCACATAGATATGGGGAAAGAGTTGCATGTTCCTTTTGTGGTTTGGATAACCATAATGTTTATAGATGTTGGAAGAGAATGGCCACATACAAGAAAATTTTGAAGGAAAAGAAGCAAGAAGCCAAAGATCCATTGGGCAAGGCAAATCATGATGTCAAGAGGATGCACATGCAGTGCACTTACTACCATAAGCAAGGACATCTTGCTGCAAAATGTTGGACTTTGAATCCAGCAATCCTTCCACAAAAGTTGAAGAAAGTGGAAAGAGAAGATGGCAGAAATGGAAGTGAAGATTCCATGAATGATGTGTCTCAGAATGATTCACATGATGATGTTGATGTACAGACAAAGGTAGTACCTTTGAAAGCGATTAGTAAGGAATGGTTAGAGTTCTTATCCGATTAAGATTGCATGTCTATTGATGCATCTACATTATAGTTCATTTCATCTTCGAAAGTACAGTGTACTTAAGTGAAAGTTGAAGTATGAAATGCATGCCTGAGTAGGAGATGCATGAACATAGGGATGTTGATGATTTCCTTGTTTTTGAACATGTATGTGTAATTAACTTGCAGCGTTGGTTGCTTTGACATGCATGTGATGCCATGTTGACTTGGGAAAAGTTAACTTGGTCTCCAAATGGAGATAATGATGAAGTGTTTCATCTTTTGAAAAAAGATTCCTAATGGTATTTTTCTACATGCTTGACTTGAAGGGTCATTTGTTTTGAAGGCATGTTTTGTGGGCTTGTTATCTAGTGCATCATTTGTATGCAGATGTAAGACATGGAGGTGTTCACAAGATGTGAAAATTAGTTCTTTTGTTGAAGCAGGAGTTTAGACCATCTAGTTGTTGATTGTGTTTCTGCTGTTGTTAACAGTTGTTTTTGACAGCTTTTCAAACAGGTACAAATGAAACTTTTTTGGAGCATATGTACTTCACATTTGTTTGAGCCACCTTAGATCAATGATCAAAGCAGAGGAGTTCAAACTACCTTTTGTGACCATTTCAGGAGGAGTTCTACAAGGAAGGCAAGGAGGAAGACAATTATTCCCAGGAAGACCAGCCCATCCAAGAAGGGAAGTGATCAGAAAATTTCGTGAAAGGAACTATGCAAGGCAAGTGCAGGGAGGCTAAAAGAGGAGGGTGAGTCACTCTCATTTACTATTCAGATCAGTATATCAGTCTTTTGGAGACCAAAAGTTCTTTTAGTGGGAAGGCGTGATCCAAAAATGGATCCTAGATAAACCTCAAAGTCTAAAAGACTTCATATAAGAGGCAAAAGGTGCCAAATGGCACAAATCCTTTGTAAATCAAAGGAAAATGAAAGTTGCAGGCTACTCTTTAAATAGTCTCATTGCAGAGATCATCTCATTTTAAATCTACTACAACTTGAAAGGGAAAAAATGGACTTAGTATGCAGAAGTTATCACTGAAAGAAGATGCCCTTGGTTCTTTAGAAAAAGAGGAAAATATTGAAAAAAAATGGCCTAAAAGGTTTCATGAAGAAAATTGCATTAGAGGAGGTCCAAGGCGGATTTAAGTGGAAAAGGGAAGCCACCCCCGATCGCCAATCCTTGACATATCAGATCAGAGGCAGACAGGCGATGTTGCATAAGGACCAGGCTAAGCGATAAGCCGATCGCCAATATCGACAGATTGCGTTGGCATAGGCCACGCCATATGGACAGACCCCGGGGCTCATGCGATACATGATTGCGATATCGCAATATCGCATTGGAGCTACACAGAGGAGCGGGGTTATATATATATTATATATATATATATATATATATATATATATATATATATATATATATATATATATATTATATATATGCGATGTGATAGCTAGACCCAATAGAGATAAATGATATTCCATATATTTTGAATTCCGTAAAATGACATTTTTCTATGTATTTTCACATTTTCGTCAAACAAACGAAAAGCTAAGGGAAAGTGTTGATGCGATGAAACCGGATCTGAAGCGGTTTATAAATGCCATTGCATATTATTTCAAGTCTGATATGAGCCATTCTATGAGATTTTAAATGTTTTAATGTATTTTTAAATATAAAAGGAAACCATGAAACAAGTGGGATTTCAGGAGGACCAAAGGCAATAAGAGGTTTTGGCTGGGCTCCGACCGAGCCCATACATTGGTTGCCATGTGTCTAGGCCCTGGAGAGAGAAAACCACTCTTTTTGGGAAGTTAACTCCCATACACATGGGCCGCCTGAAATGAACCACAATCATTGGTTTTAGATCTTCTAGATGAACGATGGAGATGCGATAAGTGACATAAAGCAAGACCCGATGGAAAATAAGGTCGAATCCATAATATTTGAAGTCTAATAAACACTAATTCTGTGGATATTTCCCGTGTTTGAATGTATTTCTCTGTGTAAATAGAGAATGACCATTTCGGGAATTTCAAAGGCCAGATGATCCATTCCATTACAAAATAGGTGGCCACCATCCCTAAAAGTGTTTAGCAATGATTGCTAACACTCAGAGGGGGATTTGAGCGGATAGAGGTCGGGAGCCGAAGAGCAGGAAGGGGAAAACAAACTGACTAGCACCAATTGTCTTAAAAGCCATGAATGTCAGAGACAAGATTGTTGTTGGAGTTGTTGCTGAAACCAAGCATAATCAGAAGGTGAAGCCAAAGCAGGAAGCTAAGGCATAAGAGAGTAGCACAAAAAGGCAGCAACAAAACAAGTAGCACCAAAAGCAAAAGTTGAAACGCACGCAGCCAACGGAGTCACTTGGAGTTCAAGTGGAAAGCCAGAGGGATGTAAACTGACAAAGAGCTGAAGAAGCCAATGCCAAGAGCTAGAGCCAGAGCCAGAGCCAAGAGCTAGAGCCGGAGCCGAGAGCCAAAAAGTCGAGAGCTTCAAGAACCAGGGATAAAACAATGTCTAAACCCATTGTTTCTATGTAAAAAAATGGAGTTGATCCAAGAGCTTGTAAAAAGGACTTTTCCATAATCCCAGAGAGCCTAGTTGAGTTGACTAGAGCTCATAGAGATGCATCCCAAGAATTTTGGGTGAAATCCTTATTAAATTGTATGTATTTACATATCAGCATACATAGTAGATTTTAAAGCACATAAACAACCAACAATAAATATAAGCATACACCTATAATTTCAAGCATATTATCATTTCTGCATTGGTTAATAAAAAAGGCTTGGGAATATTTAAAGCTTTGGAAGTGGGAGAGCTTCTTGTAAATTAGACAGGAAGCCTAAGTGCCCCATTTTCAGATCATGATACCACTTGCATATAAGAACCATTTAGGGATGATGGTTGAAGGGGAGTTGATTCAAGACCAATAAATGTAAGTTGATCAATGATCACAATGCTTCCTTCATGTGGGAAACACATCACTCAAAAAGAAACAAGAGCTCCCATGACATAAACATAGTCACGACCAAGGAGTATATTAAAATCCAACGAGCCTTGGACAACCATCACGTCTATATAGACAATATTTTGTCCCAAAGTAATAGGCAACTTAGGAAGATGTTGTAGTGGCTACAACCACCCTCTAAAAATTTTCCTTAGCTTCATTTTGGAGCCTCCCTACCAACCATCCTTAGCAGCATGTCTTTCATTGTCCAAGTAAAAATTCTTCTGTTGAGTTTTAGTGGCTTCCCAACCTGTGCTTGTCAACTTGTTTTCCTCCCACCCACAGGCTGACACTTTGGGACTTAGTCATTTTGTGATGCTCACTTAGTAAATTGTGCAATTATGGAGGGGAACCATCCTTCCTTTTGGAAATTTCACAATCCATCTGGGCTACCTGCTGGGCCCCATAAATGCACAATCCATCTAGGTAACCTTCCCTCTGAAAACTACACCCCAACACTGGGCTTCATCTCAAAATTGTGCAATTCTACATCCAGGGCTTGAGTCCAAAAATTGTGCAATGCATGAGGGACCACTAGACTTTCTCAGCCCAGGAACTACACAAATGTCATTCCCATGCTTGCAAACCGTTGCATGTGCTCCTAGGTTGACCGATTCCCTCTACGACTGAGAATTCTTGATTTTCATGCATGGGATGCTTTTTCCCAAAAAAGAAAAAAGAAAAAAATAATCCCTTGCTTTTAGGGATTCATTTTTAGCAGTTGGAGGTTACAAGCAAAAGTCGTTTTAGAAACCTCCTGCCAAGTGTCACTTTTTCCTAGATTTGTGGCATGCACATCATAAGTCTCGATCTTATCAAAATTATTTATTCAAACCTTTAGAGCTCATTCCTCAAATCAATATTGGAGCTCTGGAATCCCACATCACATCTAGGAGCATTCGGCACATTCAGCTCAACATTTTCTAGGTAAGTCTACTTTTCATTTCTTTTGCTGATTTTCTGTCGGTTTTTATATTTTGGTTTGTGTGAGTGATGTTTTCTTGGTTTTGTTGAATGCTTGTTATCATTTTAATGCATGTTAGACTATAGAAGCACTGTTTTAAGTTTTTCATTGCATCTCACTCTTATCACATGCATGACACTCTTTCTACATTGACGATCATCGTTGCGGTTACTCGCTTCACCCACATGCTTGTTTTCCCATTTTATGAATCCTACACTCATTGTTTGCATGCATGATCATTCACTCTTGTTTTCACTCAACTTCACCATGAATTCAGACTTTTCATGTTTTTAGTCACCCATCGGTGGGTCTGGGCTGCCTTGGCCCAAACCTTGCCTTGCTCGGCTGGAAATGCACATTTATGAGAGTGAAGGCCCAGCCTTCCCCCCAAAAAATTGCACGAAGCTGGCCGAGCACTGGCCTCTAGGCTTGTTCTGTGCAATTCTGAGAGGTAGTGCCTTGCTGGCCCCAGACATTGTGCAAATGCAATTTGTTGGTTACAGTCACTACTGATTGAAACTACACATTGCATAGTTTCAGCCCTTAGCAGGCAAGGTTGGACCGAGCATTGAACATTTTCAGTAGTGTGTCAGCGCACTGATAATCTGGACTGTGCTTTGTGCAGTTTTGGTAGTTAGTGTCCCAACCTCTCGGTGACACTTGCACAATCTTTCTAACAGTCACCTGGGTATGTTTCATGTACGTCCTCAAGTATGTTTGGTTTTCAACTGATATATTTCTTTCCATGAGTGTTACTCTGTCTCCAGGTATTGCAAGTGTTGGTTCATCTCTCAGTAGTACAGGTACAATGGCCTCCAAGAGAGTAGGGTCAAAGGACACCATTGAGAGCGCAACTAGAGATGCATTTGAGCAAGTGTCTATGAGCTTTCCTATCTATTAAGACAACAAGTTTTTCATAGACAAATATATCAAGATTAAATGGCTGGACATCAATGATACATTATCAAGTACATTTGAGGAAAATATGGAAGACTACAGGGTCTATGTAAACATTAACAAGTCTGGCTTGTACGAGATTGCATGGAGGTATCCTGCGTTTCCATGTGTGGACAAGATCCAATGGATTGTCTCACATGCTAATCTAGACACAATAGTTTTGAGAAGTGTTAGTGGAACACAACATGATACCTTCAGGGCGAAGCACTTTCATGAGATGTATCACTTGCCATAGCCAGTGATGACAATGGATGCACCCTTCACCAGATCCAACAATAGTGAAAACTGAAGAGTTACCTTGAAGAGCTGGGTGAAAGAACCATCCAAGTTTAGGAAAACAGTGTTGGCTTGTATGGGCCTGAACTAGGTTCAGAGGTGATTTAGCCAAGCAAATCCTGGTACTACTAGCCCTTCTGGCAACAGTCCGTGTAGCGTGGACTAAGGTCTCACCCGAAGTAGTATGGGAGAGTGCTAGAACCAGGTTTGCGCACCCTGGGGATGTCTGATGGGCTTCTGGAGGTTCGCGGTCCGACCCGTCGCTACGTGCACTTGCTAGTCCTTTGCAACCCGTGTTGTTGTTTTCGCGTAGCCCTACTCAAGGCATGACCCATATAATTCCATGTTCCTTGCTAATTAACTGATTACTTAACTTGTGTGTGTAAGATTTATGGTTATTACAACATATTTAGCAATCATATCAATGTGCGCGATACATAAACCAATATAAACATAAAGAAGATAATGCATAGTAAATACACAGAAATAAGAATCAACTCCTCTTTATTAATCTTCAATCCCAATCACAGACTCGACACCGCCCTGCGCACTCAGCTACTAGGGTCTTCGCACTCAGATGTAGACTCTACTATGCCTTTGCACACTCAACTACAAAGCCTCTTCCTACCACTACAACCCAAGACACTTAGAACCCTACTCTAAGCTAGGACCATTCCTTCGCTACTCACTTACATTACATTACTTTAGGGCGGACAACCCTATGACTTAACCTCTACTTCATGCTCCGTGCCCGTAATTCATGGAGTCTTACAAAACCTTTGACCAACACTTGGCCTTTGAGCCCCAAAACATGTTGTGGGGGGATGCCATGCCCAACAGTCCCCCAACACAATCATCGTGACTTGTCCCGAGTCACTCTACTGGTGCGGTGATCTTGGCATGAAGCCCCTCCAATTGTTTGCTAGACCTGTTACATGCTTTCTTCTGTTGCTTCTTTGTGAGGCTCTGCTACCTGTCTTAGCACATATAGTCCCTACATCTGCGCGAGCTTTTCCTCAATCTCTGCTGTAATGGTGAAGGCCTCATCAATCCAAGCCTGGATGCGTGCTTTGGGAAGGGCCTCTTTCTATCTTGCAGCACCCACCTGCTCCTTCAGTGCCCTTGCCTACTGCATCTTAGCTAGTCGTTGGGTGAGGATGACCGTCTGCGCCATTCCCCTGACACTGTCATACTATTGTTGCAGTTTGCGCACCTCTGTGTCTAGGCACTATATGTTGCAGTCCTCCTACAAGGATGTGAGGACATCGAATGATTGGTCAAACATACTAGTGCAGTCCTTCACTACCCTTCCAATTTCTTCCAATCCTGTCTGAATCGTGCTAACACACTATTCTTTAACTTTTGGAGAAGTGGAAGGCTGCGCCTTCATCTGTAGCTCAACAATCTGGAGGTTTAGCTCTAGCTACACTCATGTTGTTTCCTCGCACATGCTTCAAACTCCACTTTCCAGATAGTGGATCCGTATCTCAGTTGGTAGGTTCGTGGTGATGGATAATTCTAGAACGCACTTGCACACTTCATCCACTGTTTGCGTGATCTGCCGATTCTGTGCCACTAGCTCATCACGCTACAAGCTGAGTTGTTCAATGTTGATCTTTTGCTCACTTAATACCTGGATTGTGCAGCCTTCCCAAGCACGTAGCTCTGATTTTATGAAATCTTGCAACTGTTATAATGTGTCCCGTGGAAGGGCAGCCAAATTTAGGCCAAGTCCCTTGATCCGGCCCATCGCAGCTCTGTCCTCCTCGCTCTCTGCTGTTAGCACTCATTCTGGTAGCACTATGGTGTTGGAAATTTTTGCACGCAATAGCTTCTCCACTGCTGATGTACCTACGGCACTATAGGCAACTATTGTTCCTTCCTTTGGGGGCCTTACCTGACGCTCCTGCAGTTGTGCCCTTAGGGCCCCCAACACATTCTGTTGCTCTATCATAGCTTCCTGGAGTGCTTCCCTGGTGACCTCACGAACTATGTTGCCAATGTCGTAGAGGTCACCCTCTGTCAATGTAATTGGTTCGATGTCCAGTTTGGAAGCCTTGGCCTTCTTTCTTGGGCTTGATCTTTCCGTAATGTGTGACTATTTTAGCTGTGTAGATGTTATGCTTGGGTCCGCACCTTCTGTTGTGTCCTCTTCTCCTTGTCCTGTGGACAAGTTCGGGCCCCCTTCCTCCTGTGTCATGGTGGCCCCTATTGCATCTACTACTTCTGCTTTGTTGGCAGCCTTTTTTTGCTCTGTGGCTGCCTTCGCTGCCTCATGGGCAGCCCTTACCTCTATGGTCAACTGTTCATTGCGCTTCTATTAGGCCAACTGGGTGATATGCAGTTTGGTGGCATCCTTCTGCTTTTGTGCCATTGTTTTATCCTACACCACCAGATCTGGGGTGCACCACTCAGGAGGCCATGATTCGAGCATAGAGAAGATGGCATCATCAATTGCGATGAAAGTGTTAGTTCCAGTCTTCGCAGCCTGTCACTAGGGATCAAAATGAACTATTACTATGTCTGGTTTGGTTAGATGTTTTACACATGATATTCAACACAAAACATGTCACATATGTGTCCATCAGAAGAAGCTCAGAAAAATATTTCCAATGGTATATCACACTCCCATAGTTGGTTTCTGGATTAGAAGATATGATCAAAATGAATGAGTGATTCTTAGTTATGCATGTTTTGAGGTCAGTTGTTGCACACAATGACAAGTTTAGTACGACATCAGTTTCTAAAATAATGGTAAGGAAACTTTCAAAAATGAAATAGGTTTTTTCCCATCACATAGCAAATAAGAAAACCCTCCTTTAGTTTATGCACAAGTGCTACTATGTGGGAGATATGCAGTGATATTTGGAGCCTACATTAAAACAAAGCAAATTTTTCATATTTTTACTGTTTTAGTCATTTTAGTGAGGTTCCATTTTACAATAGATGGAAAGTAATTTTAAAAATCCCAAGGTGGTTTTTGTTAATAATGAGCCATATAACAAAAACCTCTTTTAGTTTATTCACAGGTGTCATGAATTGGGATATGTAACTAGATCTTTACAGCTCATTTTCACAGATTTAAATTTTTAATGATTTTCTGTTTTAGAGATGATTTTGTGGCATAGATTACGAGCAACTGGAAATGAATTTCCAAAATTTGAGAGAGGTTTTTCTCCAACATGACCTTATCTACAAAAAAATTTCAGTTTTGCAACAGGAGCTATGGTTTAGGAGATATGAGTTCATATTCAACACCTATTTTCATAAATTTGGCCCAAGTTTAATGTAACTGATTCTATTTTGAAGAAAATGGTTGAGCTCAATTCCCTTAGTACAAGGATGAGAAAATGTATATATTTTATTAATTTTATAGTGTAGGGGTTGGAATTTGGCAGAAGGTTGGAATTTTGTGAAATCTTTGAGCAGCATTGTACATTCATCTTTGCAGTTAGGCAAAGGAATAGACCAGGGTTTGCAGCATTTTGTGGGATTCTTGTGGCAAGTTGATTTGGTATTGTTTCTTTTTCTGTAATTCAATTTTATATGTGTTTATGTATGCTATTATCTCTCTCTTTTTAGCTGAACTAAATAAATCAAGGATAAAGGTAGAAATCATTGAAGTTGCGGTGCTCTACCTAGGGTTTGTTTAGTTATTTATGTTTTCTATTGTTTGAAGACGATCCCTGAGACTCTCATGCCCTCTCCAACTCCTCACCAGTCTTAAGACTTTCCATCTCATTCAATTCAAAGTACTAAATCATTTGCCTACCTTGCCCCATAGAAACCTCTGCAAAACTGAGTTCATTCCCCAGATCCAAATCTGCCTTTCACATTTGAGCCAACAAACCATCATAAAACTCAATCAAACCCCTTTGAGCATATACCTAGCCTAAAATTAGTCTTTACATCAGTCATCTCAAGCTTCATTTGATATATTTTACTGATATTGACAAGGAGAGAGCCCTCTCGTGACCTGGTAGGGCTAGATAGCAGGCTAAGCATGGTTTGATGTTACCTTAGATTCTGCCTTTCTCAACCTGAGGTAGATTTAGGCCCTAACACAAAGGAAGCTTGGTCCAATTCTATGCCAGATCCTTACATGCCTTGATATACACATTGTGCATATCCACCTTGAAGTCTGCAAAGCTCAAGAGACTTTTGTACACTGTGGGGGATAGGCGCGGCCTCCTATTAATCCACATCCAGACACTTACCTCCATGACCACCTAGAATATCTTAGTCTCGCGAATCCGCGTGGCATCCTTCATAGCCTAGAGCGACGCATATTTTGTAGCCTCTAGCAAGTTCTGTTCAATATGAGGGAACTGATTGTCCTCAGGCAGTTCCCTTGTCATCAATAAAATAGACAAGAGAAACCACGTGTAGTGGAAGGTCTTTCCCTATTCTTGAGCTTCCACGTCTGAATTTCACGTCCGACAGTGTATTTTCCATAAATCTCTGTGTAATGAAATTTTCTCCGATTTTTGGGTTTTGCCTATGAGAAGGCCCCGAAACCTCTATAACTGCTCTTGATCATCATGCCACACTGCAAGCAAGCATTTTTACAGGCAATGATGCATTTAGAAGCCACAGAGCAGCAGAGCTAGATGGCTAGTCGAACAAACAAGGAGCAGGGAAGCCACAAAGGCATAAAGAGATGATGATATGCATAGAAATGGCTGAGGAAGCCGAAAAGTTGAAAAAATACCTTAAAGGAGCCAAAGAGCACGATTGAAGAGGGGTGAGCAAAGGCAGAAGCAAGGGAGCGAAAAAGCTACTGTGCAAATCAACTGAGGGAGTCTTTGGGGTCACTTGGAGGTCAAGTGAGAAGCCAGAGAATTGAAAGTTGCAGAGAGCCAAAGAAGCTAGAGCTAGAGCTAGAGCCAGAGCTAGAGCCAAGAGCCAGAGCCACGAGCTAGAGCCAAGAGCTAGAGCTAGAGCCAAAGCCAGAGACAGAGCCTAGAACCAGAAAGCCATGAGCTTTAGAGCTAGGGGATAAGTTGGTGTTCTGAACCCATTGTGTTCTGTGTAAACCAATGGAGTTGAGCATGGAACTTGTAAAAGAAATAATACCATAATCCCAAAGAGCCTAGTCGAGTTGACTAGAGCTCAAGGAGATGTAGCCCAAGAGTTTTGGGTGAACTCCATATTAAACTTGTTGTCTTATATGTAATGCTCATTTTCTGCATTGTTTCATTGTTATATGTTTTATATCAGTCTAAGCAAATCAATTTACAACACATAAACAGTTTAAAACGTCCATAAGCATACACCTATTTTCAAGCATATTTAATTCTGCATTGGTTAATCATTTGTGACTTGGGAATATTTAAGCTTTGGAAGTGGGAGAGGTTCTTGTAAGTTAGACAAGAAGCCTAAGTGCCCAATTTTTAGATCAGGTGGTATTAGAGCTTGAGGTTTGATTAACCACACCATCAAAGAAGGTTACATCAGAATGCTTTATTAACAGAGCAAAGATTACTTGACTGAAAGGTGTTTAAATAGTCAAAGGTTGATTGTATGTTTTTTTGCAGACTGACTCTTGTTTGAGTTTACAGAGGTGAAGGGAAAGCTATTGATAGCTCGGTCAAGGATGGAAAGGAAGGAAGAAGGGTTGAAGGCATTCTTCTATCCCAAAGGACCTCAAGACAATCCTTGAAGCACAAGAGGTTTGTTGCAAAAGGTTGCTGAACAAGCTCTTTATTAATCTTGTTTGAAGTTCTTTTGTTCATTAGCACAATGACTACTTCTACAAATGAGTCCTCAAATTATTCTTTCTTCATCACAAGACTCTTTGATGAAGACATGAAGCAAGCCTTGTCCACGATGATGGATATGGTGAGAGAAATGTATGAGGATGGAAGGAAGAGAAACATACTTAGAGAGCAGTTGAATTCCATGAAGGAAGAGAAGCAATTGCTTTCTGTCAAATTGTAGGAAATGGAGAGGCAACTTCATATTGCAAATATGAACCTAAGAAGTATGCATGAGTTGGAGACACGACTCTTTATTGCCCAAGAAGCCTTAGTCAAGTATCAGCTTGAAAAAGAGGTAAACCATTCTAGTTTGTCTTCGAATTCCTCTAAGAATACTTATATTGGCTCTTTTGAAAAACATACTAGAGGCATAGGTTCCAAGCTAATGTCCAAGATGGGCTATGAAGGAAAGGGCTTGGGAAAGCATGTGCAAGGTTTCGTTGAACCAATAATGGTTGAGGAAAGGCCTAAGTATTTAGGTCTTGGCTATGGACAGTTGTATGGAAGGAGTTCGAAAGCTGCCAAGAAGGCGTTGCATTGGAAAGTGTGAAGATTGTATTCAAGAGGAATGCAATGGCTTGTAACATCATTTGCAGGATGCAAGTGTTTAGAAGCACACACTTGAACCAGAGAGTTGTGGAGACTCTGAAAACCTTGAAGAGATTGATGGTGTTCCAAAGGGAGCCACTTCTTCATTTGCTTCACCTCCTCATGAAGGCAATGTGATGCAGGAAAGTGTTCCCTCTGCGGACAGAGGCAACCCCTCTAGCCCTAGAGTGGGTCTAGTCACAAACAAGGACATATCAACAATAGCTTTCCTTAAACAGTTAAATTTGGAGGCCTACCTCAACCGGTGGTCGATGGAGTTTCGTTGCGTTGCTCCAGCTTCCGCTTCCTTCTCCTCAACAAGTGATCAACCTGAAACAAAGCAAAGGAAATACAACAAAGCACGTAACCGGATACAACAATGAAATATTTACTCACAAAGTCAAGAATTCATGAGTTATCAAGTACATTACATACAAGACATAGGAAAACATCATTGATTGCATTAATAATGAAATAAGAATCAGCTTACAACCAAAGCCTTGACGTCGCAAGCCTTCTCAGAAAGAGTCCAGCCAACATGTTCCTCAAGCATTCATTCTTTGAAGATGGATCTCCCAACATACAAGAGCTCTCTCACTCATAAGTTTTACACAAGATCAAGGGCACTTCACAACCTTCCACAAGCTATCAACAATCCCACACTTGTGACTCTCACACCAACTATCTAGCAAACCCACAAAACACTAACAACACTGCTCAACTAGCCAACTATCAGGAACTATCCAAGTAGCAATGCATAGTAATGGTGAGAGTTTAAATAGGAGGAGGAGCCTCCATGAAATGGGGAAAGGAGAGCTTATCATCAAGGAAGGTAGCACAATTGACAGAACTGCCACACCAGGAAAGGAAGGGCGACATAAACAAGGCCAACAACGAGGTTTGGAGTTATCTGGAAGGTCGACTGTTGGAACAATTTTCCCAATCTGGATCATCGCAGGTACAGAACTGAGATTCAGTGCTGACATCGCAAGTGATTAGTGCAGATAGTCAGATCATCATTGAAGAGACCACATAGCCCCATGCTGGTGCTTAAAATTTGGCCATCGTGGGAATCAAGTGTACTTCCACGCTGGCAGCGCGAATGGACTGTTCATCAACGCCTTTCAGTGCATTTATCAAGCCTATAACTCCGATGAGGTAGATACTTTAGGAAAAGTGGGTCAATTGGGAGCATAGGAGAGCATTTTCTGTCATAAGCATGTTTGACTTGGACACATGACACAGTGAGAAGACCGGGAGTGAAAGCAGTGATAAATTACTATGTAACAGATGCCCCCTAAAGTATGAAGCCCAAGAGAGTGGGAGGGGTGAAATGCTTTACAAAACAACTGAGCTGGAACACCATCTAGAAGAACCTGTACGCAAGTCGAACTAATATCTCTGAAATACATGTAGTCTAGGCATGGGCGCAACCATCTAGAAGACATATGAAATAGGTCTGTGGTATGGGCGCAGCCATCCAGCTAATGAGACCATGATAATGATAAAGGTATGGTCGCAGCCATCCATCAACGAGTCATGTAACCAGAAACCAATACACGTAACCCGAACATGTGTGATCTGAGTTCGGGGTCTTGAACCCAACCAACCATAGTACAAATTCTAACATGCGAATAGAGGTGTTGAAGTTGAGCATGATAGAAAGTCGCTTGATTATCGGTCAATGATAAAAATCGTTAACAAGCATGAGAGAAACCACCTATAACGCCAATGGTTCTCATGGTACTATCCAGTACAATCCACGGAGTGTGAAAAAGGCGCTGAAGTCGAACACTCGTGGAATCACCCAATCGACAACCAATGATACAAATTGACCATCAGGTGTGAAGAAATTGCCATTGAGGCATGCAAGCTCTAAGGTACCAAAGGGGATCTCTAGATCAATCTCATGGATAATGAGCTGATGTCAACAGGAGACGACCCATCGCAGGAGGGCCATAATTTTTCCCCCATCAATGACACGAGATAAGGAACAAGGGGTAGATGGTGAAATGGAGTATCAGAGAAGGAGAGAGAGGCGTAAACTGCAGAAGGATTATACTCTTGAACATGTCGGCGACACGACTCCGGAGGGTGGTAGCATTCAGGTACCAAAGGATCAGAGGCTTGATGAAAACAACATGGATCAAATGGAATGAGGCTAAATGACAAACCAAACTTGCAGAAGGCCAAATACGATGTATGGATGTCCCAACCTGATAAGAAGCAGAAGTGTCGATGTTCAAGAGTGACTAGCTGCCAGAGACAATCAACGACGTTTTCCAAATTTTCCCCCACCATTGCTGGCGAGTACCCCAATTATTTTTGAAAACAAGATTGAAGGGGATAGCATATGTTTGTGATATAAGTTTGACCTTCGGTCGAATCCAACCTAGTAATAGTTTTAACGAGCCTTAGGGAGGAGAAGCTCGAGTCTCGTCATGGTGACGAGTCCAATGTCGTCAAGGTTTAACAAGTCTGACATAGGTAAAACTCAGAGTCTTTTTCATGAAAAAGACATGGAAAAGAAAACTCCAGGGGGGTCCTTTTTCGCAAAGTTGTGTCTCTCGAGCCCGAAAGGTATAAAACGATACTTGAAAGAACTACTTGACCATTGCAATCAAGGAGTACTTTTCGTAATTAGTGATCTTGACCTGAAAAAGTAAAAAAATGATCGAAACCACGTCGTTTCGTAACCAATATCAGACTTGAAACAACAAAAGTCCGGCGATCTTTTCGTGTTTACAGGATCGGAAAAGAGCTTAAAGCAGACTGCCTTTTATTTCGTTTAGCAAGTTAAAAGGGATACTCGGCAATATTTTCATATTTTACGAGTCAGAAAAGAGCTTAAAGGTGACTCGCCCTACAGGAACGAGTGGTATAAAGGGTAGCAACTGGTTCCGGCAATGGTGGAACTGCTCAAAACATGTAATGGTCAAGAGGCTAGCTAATAAAACCACTCATCACTGCGGTTACTCAGGAAAAGGAAAAACAACCAAGTGAAAGCATATGATCGGCCAAAGAGATGGAAGTAATGGAATGAAACAACCAATGAATGAATGAATGAATGAATGTTCTCTATCCCATTCGATGGAATTTCTTTGCCTCGTCTACAGCTTGAAACACCTACCTTTCATTGCGTTGAGAGGGAGATTTAGATTAAGTTCCACAACCAAAAGAAGTTTGGGAATGATGTGTATGCCGGCGGGAGCTCGGACTAGCTTATTCACACAGAAAGGGGTTTCTTTCTTTCTGCCCAGATCCCAATTCTGTGCTAGGGCCAGATGCAGTTATATACGTAATAAGGCGGATGTATAGGATGGATGATATGGCTGGGATTATTGGTCTTGCTGGATGGTACGACTAGGTGGGGCGGATGGTAAATGAAATACAGAAAGATAGCGTTGTGAGAATGCTTGATTCGTTGAACTTAGCAATTGAAACTGGTAAATTCACGAGTGAGAAGGTGGCGTCTCCAGATAATAGAGAGTGCGGACCTATCGACGAGTTCTCCTCTGTTTACCTGGCCTTGATTGAAGTGGTAAATTAAGGAAGCAAAGGTGACGTATCCAGATGAGAGAGAATGCGAACGTAGCCTATCAAGTTATCCTTCCTATGTGAACCTGGTCCATGGAAATCACGAGATGTAAATCAAGTATGGGTTCATTTTTACACAAGATTGAACCATGGAGAACTCTGCTTGGATTCGGTTCATGTTTACACAAGCTTGAAACAAAAAACTATGCTTGTTATGAGTTTGCATGCCCCCAGGCATAATGATGCAAATTGAGGTACATGCCCTGCAAGCTTCATTGCATTCAACGAGGTGGATGTAATGAAGGTTCACTTTCAAGGTTTTGGAAAGACTCAACTTGGATTTTACGAGATCTTAAGCAAAGACTCGATGTGGAAAGGGAGTTGTTTCATTTTTTAATGAGGTTAACATGGTAAAAGAACTATCCTCATAACCCTTGTTTCATTTTTTAATGAGGTTGACATAGGAACAAAATATCCTCGGGACCCCTGTTTTCATTTTTTAACAAGGTTGACACAGGAAAGGAACCATCCTTGAGACACCCGGTTTCATTTTTTAACGAGGTTGAGAGAGGAACAAACTATCCTCATGACTCCTTGTTTCATTTTTTAATGAGCTTGACACAAGACAAGGAACTATGCTCCAGACACCTTGCTTCATTTTTTAACAAGGTCAACACAAGATCAAAACTATCCTCGGGATGCTCGATTTCATTTTTGAACGAGGTTGACATAGGAGCAAACTATCCTCGGGAATACCCGGTTTCATTGGTCGGAAGAGAACATGGCTCCCAAGAGGTCTTTGTGGGATGGAAGAAATGCCCTCTGGGAGGAATACATGTTAGGATGTGCCAATGATAGATCGGGTTCCAATGCCCCCAGTACATGATGTACGAGACCATCTGCATGATCATTAGCAGAGGTGGAGACAGAACAGGCTACCACATAATTGACCTATGGCGAAGAAGGTATTGCTTGCGAGTAGGAACCAAGAGGGGATGATAGCTGTGCAGGAGACCCGAAGGGACTAAAGAACAATAATTGATCTATAGTCATGATTCTTCCATCGTGCGGAAAGCAGACCACACGAAAAAGCGAAGAGACAAGGGCGCCCATGGCATAAATATAGTCACGGCCAAGGAGAAGACTGAAATTCGCACCTTGGACAACCATGATGTCGATATAGACAGTTTTGCTGCCCAAAGTAACAGGAAACTTTGGGAGGACCCCCCTACAGGTTGACAGGCTCCTTTGTCAAAGGCCAATAGATTATGTGTGACCAACACAAGCTGTGGGGAACCCAAAGCTTGCCAAGTAGTGGAAGGCATAAGACTGACAGATGCACCCTCATCCAGAACAGTGCCAAGTACTGCCTTATCATAGGCGTGTACTGTAATCTCGAAAGGCACATAGGCTAGAAGGCGGAAAGTAGTCAAGTGACTCCAGTCGAAGGAAACGACCAAACTACTTGGTGGGGGAATCGTATGATTGCTCCCATGCTCTACCGAAATCGAAGAAGGACTCTCTGGATCAACTAGGATAGGAGAGTCGTCTTCGGACTCTGGAGAATCTGATGACACGAGAAGAACATGAGCATGGTGCTCTTCCGAAACAGAGTGATCAACAGGTGGTGAACCCAAGTCGACACTCTCTCCGACCAATGGTTTGTCTAGAACAGGCTGAGCATAGCCAGGTTTGGAAGGAGGAGCATGGACAAGAGAAGAATCTAAGTCAATCTCTTTGTCGACGGGAAGAGGGTCGGAAGAGAGCCTCTGGTAACCAATGGGGAGTTGGGGTGAAGAAGCTGTGAGACTTTCCAAAATAGCAGAAGCTTTATCCATGAGTGGACAAAGGTGAAGGGGATGGTTTCCTTCACTTAGTCTACATGGGATTCAAATCTTCCCTTTCTTCTGAACGTTTCTAGTCGATAGGGTAGCATCGTCATGAGCTTCAGAGGATGATGAAGGATGAGCTGGATCATGAGACCATGCTTCTAAGACTCTAGGAATGCCAGGACAATCACGAAGAAGATGGTCTCCCTTGCACAATTTACAAGGAAACTTAACCTTCAGCGGAGGAACAGAAGGTGTTCCAACCTGAGTGGTACTTGGAGGGGTAGTGGACAGGTGGCCTCGTGCTTATCGGACTTCTTCTTCTTCTTCTTCTTAGTCTCCTAGTTACTAGGTGTGAAACTTTCACCAGGCGAAGGAGGAGAGGAGGAGGAAGAAACAGGGGAAGAAGGCCTAGGCCCAACCTTAGAATCATCATGTCGTGGTTCGGACGAAGGAGACAGTGGAACAGGAGTCATGGCACTTGGGACCACCGAGGTTGAAAACAACCATATGGGTAAACCAATGGTTAACCTAGGCAAGGACAGTGTTGCCATATACGGAGCACGGACATTTCCAAATGAAGGAAACGGACCGGGATTTCCATCTGGGGGAAGACCTTGTCCGGTAGAGTCAAGGAATGTTGCCATCGTGAACGAGCCTGAAAAACACTCGTATCACAACCAAGAACTCAAGATTTTACCAGGAATGCTTCGTGGGCAGTAAATTTTATGACACAGGAACAAAACTTGACCTTTTCATGTTTCAAGAGTTGAGAAAAGGATGAAAAGGTGACTCTATCTCTTTCAAGGTTTAATGAGCCTGAAAGGACAAGTGCTCAGATGAACCTTTTCTTTTAGGGAGTCCAAAAAGGAGTGAAAATGACTACTCTAGAGAACTAGGCAAAAGGTTTACCAGACAACCCGTAAAACTACATATACACCTTGGCAGTCATATGAAAACCAAGGACTTTCTATATGGCAGTCAATCTTCCCGAATGCTGTGTTCGGTGTGTTACGGCTCGTAAGGCAGCAGACACAGCTTCCTATGGATAAAGGATGATAACCTAGTGGGGTCTCCCCATATACTCGACGGTACGTGGGAGCACAAGTCCGTACTAGACCACTATTGAGTCACAAAAGGAGGAATCACCCAACCTTGAGTGGAAACAAAAGTGACTAGGTTTAACGACGCCAGAGCACGTCTCTAGCCTAAAACTCTAAATAGTGTGCGTTATGTTCCAATGCGTTTTTATATTTATTTAGTTCATTTTAAAGTTGATCTTGAATTATGTTTCAGTTTCCAGGCCTTACCGTATGTATATAATCAATCCTAGGATGTAGCTAGAATGCACGAAAAATCCTTTTCTTCAATGAACACCTACCTATGGGAGGGTAGAGAGATCATTTCCAAACCAAGAAAAATAAGGCAACAAAGGCAGTCACTTAATGCATACAGACACCAATTCCTAAAGTGCACGGATACTACTAATGAGAGATCTTTATCATTCGCTTTCCAATATGCAAACTTGAAATGCAAATTCACTTTCACTTTCGTACTAAATGAATGCAACTTTTTGATTTTGATGTCTTTAAACTAGAAGAAAAAAATAAGCAACAAGCAAGCGTGGAAAAGCCCAATTGATCCAAACATTTGTAATCTATGTTTGATAGTGAAAAGAAATCGAATCAATGCCAAAGATCGGTTCAATAACATTCACTAAACAATCAACCAAAAACAAGCTAAGGGGAAGGCTTCAATCAAATCAACAAAAACCACAAATGAACCTTGAGAAAACAAGCAACCCAGCCAACAGATTTCAAGGAACTTGAAACAGTGATCTAAGTCACATAAGCAAAAAGACAAGATTCATTCAACGAAGCTCACGAGAAAGTGCCTCAACCATAGACAGTGAAAAACAAGTCATCAAGCAAGCGAGAAAAGCAAGGAACCAGTAGGACTGATGGATTCAGGAGGTAGAATTGAGAAAATCAATTCTACAGCAATCAGCGCAGGTAATACACAAGGAACAAGTGCTGATGAAGCACTATCCGCAGCAACAAAGCAATGTCAGCGTGGAAGTACACGACTTTTCCGCGATGGTCCGATTTATAGAACCGTCGCGACTGTTAGGCGTAATTACGCGATGAACATAATATTACAAAAGGGTGATCACGATGACAGCGCAATTGTTAAGATTAAATCCATGATGATGTTCAAAATAGTGACAGGCGAACCAAAACTCCCAAATCAAAAACAACCAATCCTTCAATCAAATAGAGGCATTTCCCAAATTAACCCAGGAAACTCAGAGGAATGATAACTAATCCCCAAAACTTCAAAAGAGACCAAATCAAAAAATCAAAACAAGAGCAAACAAGAAAAACAAAGGCCAAAACTCCTCCCCAGCGGAGTCGCCAATTTGTGATGCAGGAAAGTGTTCCCTCTGTGGACAGAGGAAACCCCTCTAGCCCTAGAGTGGGTCTAGTCACAAACAAGGACAGATCAACAATAGCTTTCCTTAAACAGTTCAAGTTGGAGGCATACCTCAACCAGTGGTCAATGGAGTTCCATTGCGCTACTCCAACTTCTGCTTCCTTCTCCTCAATGAGTGATCAACCTGAAACAAAGGAAAGGAAATACAACAAAGCACGTAATTGGATACAATAATGAACTATTTACTCACAAAGTCAAGAAGTCATGAGCTATCAAGTACATTACATACAAGACATAGGGAAACATCATTGATTTCATTAATAATGAAATAAGAATCAGCTTACAACCAAAGTCTTGACGTCGCAAGCCTTCTCAGAAAGAGTCCAGCCAGCATGTTCTTCAAGTATTCACTCTTTGAAGATGGATCTCCCAACATACAGGAGCTCTCTCACTCATAAGTTTTACACAAGATCAAGGGCACTTCACAACCTTCCACAAGCTATCAACAATCCCACACTTGTGACTCTCACACCAGCTATCTAGCAAACCCACAAAACCCTAACAACACTGCTCAATTAGCCAACTATCAGGAACTATCCAACTAGCAATGCATAGCAATGGTGAGAGTTTAAATAGGAGGAGGAGCCTCCATGAAATGGGGAAAGGAGAGCTTATCATCAAGGAAGGTAGCATAATTGATGGAACTGCCACACCAGGGAAGGAAGGGTGACATAAACAAAGCCCAACAACCAGGTCTTGAGTTATCTGGAAGGCCGACTGTTGGAACAATTTGCCCAATCTGGATCATCGCAGGTACAAAACTAAGCTTCAGCGTTGACATCGTAATTGATTAGTGCAGATAGTCAGATCATCGCTGAAGAGACCACATAGCCTTGCGCCGGTGCTTAAAATCGGGTCATCGCGGGAATTAGGTGTACTTCCGTGCTGGCAGTGTGAATGGACTGTTCATCAGCGCCTTTCAGTGCATTTATCAAGCCTATAACTGCAATGAGGCAGGTACTTTAGGAAAAGTGGGTCAATTGGGAGCATAGGAGATCATTTGTCTGTCATAAGCATGTTTGACTTGGACACATGACACAGTGAGAAGACCGGGAGTGAAAGCGGTGATAAATTACTGTGTAATAGGCAATAAAGGTGAAAGAAGCAAGTATAAATCTAGTTCTAAACATTTTCCTTTTGATTGTGAAAAGCATGATAAATTTCCACATAAATATGGGAAAAGCATTGCATGTTCCTTTTGTGTTTTGGATAACCATAATGTTTCTAGATGTTGGAAGAGAATGGCCACATACAGGAAAATTTTGAAGGAAAAGAAGCAAGAAGCCAAAGGTCCATTGGACAAGGCAAATCATGTTGTCAAGAGGATGCACATGTAGTGCACTTACTGTCATAAGCAAGGGCATCTTGCTAAATGTTTTGGACTTTGAATCCAGCAATGCTTCCACAAAAGTTGAAGAAAGTGGAAAGGGAAGATGGTAGAAATGGAAAGGAAGATTCCGTGGATGATGTGTCTCAGGATGATTCACATGATGACGCTAATGTGCAGACAAAGGTAGTACCTTTGAAAGGGATTGGTAAGAAATAGTTATAGTTCTTATCCGGTTAATATTGCATGTCTATTGATGCATATATTTGCATTTCTTTGTTAATGGAATGCAAGTTGCAGGAGCCTCACTTTGTTGCTGCAACATTATATTTCATTTCAGCTTCGAAAGTACAATGTACTTAAGTGAAAGTTGAAGGATGAAATGCATGCATGGCAATGTTGTGCATGAACACAGGAATGTTTATGATTTCCTTGTTTTAAACATGTATGTGTAATTAACTTGTAGGATTGATTGCTTTGACATGCATGTGATGCCATGTTGACTTGGGAAAAGTTAACTGGGTCTCCAAAATGGAGATAATGATGAAGTGTTTCATCTTTTGAAAAAGAGTCCTGATGGTCTTTTTCTACATGCTTGACATGAAGGGTCATTTGTTTTAAAGGAATGTTTTGTGGGCTTGTTATCTAGTCCATCATTTGTATGCAGATGTAAGACATGGAGGTGTTCACAAGATGTGAAATCTGTTTCTTTTGTTGAAGCAGGAGTTTAGACCATCCAGTTGTTGTCTGTATTTCTATTGTTGTTAACAGTTGTTGTTGATAGCTTGTCAAACAGGTAAAAATGAAATTTTTGTGAAGTAGCTGTACTTCACATTTGTTTAAGCCACCTTGGATCAATGATCAAGGCAGAGAAGTTCAAACCACCTTCTATGACCATTTTAGAGGAATTTCTGCAAGAGGGCAAGGAGGATGGCAGTTCTTCCCAAGAGGACCAACCCATGTAGAAAGGAGAGTGGTCAAAGGATTTGGTTCAGAGGCACTATGCAAGGCAAGTGTATGGAGGCTGAAAGAAGAGGGCGTTGTTACTCTCATTTGCTACTCAAATCAGTATATCAATCTTTTAGAGACCAAAAGTTATTTTAGTGGGAAGGCGTGATCCAAAATATATTTTGGATAAGACTCCTAAGTCTAAGTGTTCCTCGCAGAGGAAAATGAAAGTCCAGGGAAGTTCCTAGACATAGCCCCATGTAGAGATCTTTTCATTCTGAATCTACTACAACTTGAATAGGAAAAAATGGAATTAGGATGCAGAAGTTATCGGAGAAATAAGATGTCCTTTGTTCTATGGAAAAAGAGGCAAAATCCCCTAAAAATGGAAAAAAAACCATTATAAAGGGAAACTGCATTGGAAAAAGGCATGAAGTAGACTTAAGCGGAGGCAGAAGTGTTATAGACATTTTTGGGCACTTCAACCCCAATCATAAATGTCCATAAACTGAGGGCTCCTAAGTCCCTAAAAGTGTTTCTTCACTGCCTAAAGGAACAAGGTCAACTGATTACCTCATCTCCCAGATGTTCTCCACTGAAAACTGCTCATAAATGGTCAAAACTGGACCATACTGAAAGCTCAATGTAGGGGGTGTGATGCATATCACCTTCCTAGTGTACAAGGGTGTGATGCATACTGATTTTCTCCTCTGTAGGGTGCGATGGTCAGGAATGGACAAATGGCAAGGACAAAAATGCGAGGTGAAAGATCATGGAATCTTCCAGAAGCTTCCCCTTTTACACTTGCCACTCCATTTTTGACCAGGGATGAGTAGGAGATCATCATTCTCCAAGTGGAAGCAGGAACTATCAGAGAGAAGACACTAATCAAGATCCCAGAAGATGACTCACCTCTTTGTAATCATCTATATATGGATCCCTCATCACAGAGATCCAGAGGTTGGAATTTTGTATCTTATAGAGAAGTGCTGTTGGTTTTCTGGTGTACATTCACAGTGTTGGGTTATCTAGCTTTGCTTGAGGTGAAGAAGGGCTTCTTAGCTAGAGGATGATGCTGGGTCAGAGCACATGGTTGTAATCCTCTTGCTACTTTTCATCTGAATAAAGCTATTCTTGTTTCCTTCCATATTCTTGTGTACTTGTTTATATATGCATGTATATGGTTAATACACATCTAATACTGCATTATTTATGAATTTAGATCCTTGTTTCTTGCATAGTAGTATGTTGTTGTGATTCCACAGGTTCTTTTGAAGCTGGGCAGATAAAGAAGAAGCGGTGAAACTCTATCAATAAGGAGAGGAAATCAAGCGCAAGACTCAGGTTGGCCCTCTTAGTTCTCCTCTCGTCTCTTTTGATAAAAGGAAACAATACTAGACTTTGATTGTTTGTTTCTAAGATAGCCACCCATCTTAGTGGGAATAGCAGCATTCGAGTGAACACTATTCCCGGATAACAAAATGGCGACTCCACTGGGGACCGACTAGATTACTTGTTAGCCTATCTATCCTTGTTTCTTTTATAAACTTACAGATGGAGCCTGAAGTCAAGCCAACTAGCCTTCGAACTGCATTTGTCATACAAATGCAAAGTAGATCAATGTTGCTTCAGTCTATCTCTGTGTTTTTTTTATGAATTAAGCAATAGATCTGCAAGCAATCTAACTGCCCTGAGTGGTGGCTCTAGTAACCTCTTAGATCACCCCTGTGTTTTACATACACTGATCTTTACTTATTCAGCCTAAACACCTGAACTAGATTGCAAACTGTGATTGAAATCCCGTTCAAAGTCTCGCACTGCTACCATCGCACCCTGCCTTCAAGGCAATCTGTATGCATCGCACTTCCCAAGTGCAGTAGGTGCGCTGCATACTGAGTTCACTGTGTAACAGGTGTGATGGTCAGGGAGGGTTAACTTTACCGTCCGATTGTGGATTTTTCTCACTATTTTCAGTCTTATTCAAGAGTTTTACTATCTGTAGTCAGTGTGCTTCTATGAAAATCCCCTTCTCTTGCACTATTCCGCCTCCTTAGTGCAAATAACTATAAATTTTTTTATGTATTGTGTGTCGTTTTCAGTTCTCTTTTGCAAAAAGTAGCATAGTCGAATTGTCGTCTCTAGATCTGAAAGTGTCGTAACTGTCGTTTTCAGTTTTAGGAAGCAATCCCATTGTTCTTGATAGTTGATTATTCAGTTACTATTGCATAGGATTTGAATTATCAATTTTAAAGTGTTGAAAAGCAATTTCCATTTCAAAATCGCAAAGTGTCTCTCTTGCTTTCACTTCGTTTTGAAAAAGAATATTGTTGAGTAATGGCACTTTAAAAGTAATTCAGTTTTTCACATAGCTTTCTTAACATCATTCACACATTAATAAGGCTGAAAACAAATACATGCATGTGCGTTCGCATTTTGATTGCTTGGCTTGATTTAGGACTGTGCATTTAGCGTGTGCTCTGTGCTCTGTGAAGAAAAGATTCTTAACTTTCTTCCGTTTAGTAGCTAGGATTTTCATTGCTGAAAGAAGATAAAACGTTTGTTTATCATCTTAGACTACATTTTAGGAAATATACATACATCACATGGTGAACCTGAAAGGCAAACTGTTAAGCAAGATCAACTTAAAATAAATTCAATGAATCTAACAACGCTTTGGAACTTAACGCACAACATCTAGAGGTCTAGGCTAGAGACGTATTCTGGCATAGTAAAGCCTGGTAACTATTGCTTTCAGTGTTGGTTGGCTGATTCCTCCACTCTGAGACGTCAAGTGCCAGTACGTACTTGTGCTCCCACGTACCGTCGAGTATATATTGGGAGACCACAATAGGCTACACCCTTTATCCTTAGGAAGTCGTGTCTGCTACCCTATCGATCGCAATGCACCGAACACAGCATTCGGGAATATTGACTACCGTACCGTAAAAAGTATTCTGTAGTTTTGCGATTGGTTTGGTAATCCTCTCTACCTAGATCTCCAGAGAAGTCCATTTTGCTCTTTTTCAGACTCCTTAAAGAAAAAGGTCCTCTGAGCACTTGTCACTTCAGGCTCAATAAAAATCGAAGGCGACTAGAGTCATCTTTTGTTTTTTCTCGACTCCTTAAAATTGAAAAAACAAGTTGTGTCAAAGTGTCTAAAAGTTTATTTTAATCAGAATAACATCACAAATTCCCTGGTGGATCTTCAGGTTGAGAAAATGGAGTCTACCAACCAAGGATTTCCCCGTGAAGGAAATCCTAGTCCCTTCTCCTCTTGGGGAGATGTTGGTGCACCACATATGGCCACTTTGTCACTTCCAGGATTAACAATTGGTTTGCCCGTCTGGCTCTTCTCTACCTCTGTCGTTCAGAATCCCGTAATTCCTAAACAGTCTAATCAGCAACTAGACGACACTAGAGTTTCCTCCCAACCTTCTACTTCATCTAATTCTCCCTCTCCTCCTTCCTCTTCGCTTGATAAAGTCGATAAAGCTAAAAATCAAGTAACTGAGAAGAAGAA